>DWQT01000639.1:0-20863 GCA_018244895.1 Myscelus amystis hages | reverse complement strand
GAGTACTTAGTGGACGCACATTTATTGTCTTGAAGTTTTTTGTATGAGAGACGTGTTTTGGCGGCAGAGAATGACGGTTGACAGCGGCCAGTGTTGACAGCAGAAAAATATAATTTGCTTCAACAACGTATTATTAATCAGTACTTGCTCAGAGTCCATACCTTGCGCATTACAGAATAAGGCTTTAGTCCTATGCAGGAAACAAGGGTATTTGGCAAGTGTGCTGAGAGGCTTGTATCACATTAAATGAGCCGGGTAATCGGTGGCCGGGCGTTGGATTTTTAACCGGCATCCTGTACCGTGGTCTGATCAATTCTTTGCAATTTAATTTCCGTCGCCTTCAATTCGTTTTGCTAATTGTGTAATGTTATTTCAAATTTTTCTGTTTGCTCTTCATTTGACTCGTCAGCTCAGTTGCTTAGAGCGCCGATTCAATCGAACATAATCGAACGCCGTACCGTGTCTCTGTTATTATTGTTATATTGCTGTATTTCTAAAATTTTGAATCTTGACATTCATCTAATTCTTTAGTTCCGTACATTGCAGATTTCAGAATAGTCCCTTCAGCTCTATGCAGGAAACACTAGTATTTGGCAAGAGCTTTGGAGGCTTGTGTTATTTTAAATGACTCGGTTAGTCGGTTTCGTTGTTTTAACTTTTAAAATGGTCATCCATGCCTGCTTAATTTAATTAGTTTTCATCGTGTTACCTCTCATTTCATACTGTTTGTTTGTGTAACTTCCTGTTACTGATATTAAAGCTTCTTTAAATTATTTTATACATTTCATTTCCTTTATAATCTCATTTAATTTAATTTGATCTCATTTAATTCGATTAATTTAACTTGATTTAATTCGTCTAATTTGCGTTAGCTTGATTTAATTTAATTTAATTCAATGTTATTAATTTTAATTTTAGTTATTAATATTGTATTATACTTATAAGAAAATTCCAAGTAATAACTAACATAATATAACTAACTAATATAATATAATTATAACTATAACTATATAACTAAGTCATGTAATTAATAACATCGATATGGACCACGGTCCGAAATAAAAATTATTATTATTATGATTAACCAAGAGCGTGACTAGATAATTTCGGGTATCTAAATTGTACCCTCTTAGTTTTTAAAATGTGTAGTTCTCATACTGTAAAAAAACCTATCTGCAAAGTTTCAGGATCCTATGTCCAGTTCATTTCTGAGTCAGTAGTCAACTTCCTGCTTTATAATAGAAGATACGTAACTACTGTTTATTTAATAAAAGTTTTGTGTACAAACCGAATATAGACCATTTATCTCTTGTCATTGTTTTAGGTATAAGGCAAGCTGATTGCCATTTATCTTTATTGCTTCAAAAACATTTTATATTTGATGCAAATTAAAAACGTCGTCTTATCCATAACCGATATTACCTACATTATTTTGTTGTGGGACAATATTTTACCCAAAAGTTGATCAAATGCCAATAATAGGTAATAGCATTATGAAAAGCTTAGACTCTTAGCTACCTTGGATACTAAAAATGTCCTAAGTGAAGACGGCTTAGAATTAAGTCGACTTAAGTTTGCCAGTTGCGGCTTGCCTGGATCGGATGGCCTACTCAAAGTCAAACTTTGGTAGACGCCAAACAGGTTTCCGTCGCGATCCGAAGGTTATGCGTGAGGCAGCGCGACGCGGGCCTTTACACCCCTTCAGTAGCAATACTTGGTCGTATGTTATTGACCTCATATAACCTGAGATAACGATGAAGAACGGTTTCAGTCTACTATTCAAATTGCAATTGTTTGATTGATTACGAGCTGTGCTCCGCGTTGTTATCCGTGTAAATCCCGTACCCGTGGGATTCTGGGGATAAAAAGAAGCCTACATGTTGCCTTATGACCTCCTCTATATTCCAATGAAAGTCCCATTAAAATCGGTTCAGCCATTCTCGAGATTAGCGCGGACAAACAGACAGATAAATAAAAATGTAAAAGTTTGTTTCAGTTTCGTATAAATAAGTAAAATCACTTGAGAAAACAGTTATTTTGAAATCAAACACAGATATTTCAATTTTATTTATATATCTCATATTCTGTCTACCATACTGGTCACCCACAAATTGACAGGCATGACTCTTGACTTAGAGAACATTCTGGATTTTTTTATGAAATGTACTTACGTCTTCCTTCATCCTTGTTTCACGTGATATGCAACTTCAGATGTACGTGCCAGGTTTGAAACCAGAACTCTGAAAGAAAGGCAAAGCTAACAATACGTAATACACATTAAACGAGCTGCGGTGGACGTGTGAGGAAACTCCCCATTGGGTAACGCGACCTTTCCGTTCAGATGGAACTTTCTCTAGCACCTCTCTTCCCAGCGGTTGTGAAACGTTAAAGGGACATTACAATGCGAAATTTACTTTTATCTTAAGACAATCCTTGTTGCTTCAGTTCAAAAGAGAATGGGGAAGGGTTGAATCGAATGCATTGCTTATTATTGCATACGTAGAAGATATGTACGTTATATGCATGAACTATCCCATTTATAGCAAATTGCATATATTCGCTGCTCCGTTTTCTCTTGAAAGAAGGACAATCAAACAGATGGACAAACACTTTTATAAAATTAGTAGTAATAAATATATTATCAATAAAACTGGCCTAAGTTAATTCCTTGTATAATCAGCTGTCAAAGTCGGTCGAGCCGTTGCGAAGACTAGCCGGAATTAACAGAAAGACAAAGATTTAATGATTGGTTTGTTGTAAATATAATACCTTAAAAAGCTGTTATTTTTTACCGACTTCAAATCAATTCGGCCGGTATATATTTTTTTTCATATATACCGGCCGAATTGATTTGAATTTGAATTGATTCCTGTTTCTTTATTACTGTTACGTAAATACAATGTAATTATGCGGGCTTTGGTCATCCTTACGACATGTTATCTTACTCGTATTTACAAAAGATTATGTGCGGCCGTGACATTAAGGTTAGTTTTGAAGGCGTGAAGGATTCCTGCATTTGAATGTTTAATATTTATTTTGATCGGTTTGCACGCTTATTATTTACAACTATGATTGAAGTGGGTGCGATAAAAATTATAACGTTTGTTTCTGATTTCGCAAATACGTGATACCTAAGCTTTTAAACGTCAAGGAAATATATCGTCATTGTCGTCCGCAATACTGAAGGGTATAACAAAGTAATCAGTGTAATCATTCAAAGTACTGAGGGACTAGGGAGCCCTTTTAAGATTTTCGAATTTAATGATTGCCTTAATCATAAAAGATAGATTACGGACGCGCTAATGATTGCAATTTATATTCCTTTTAATTGCGTTCATAATTGTGTCTATTAAATTAGTTCTAGTTGAATGAAAATAGGATTCTCTTATTGCTTAATTAAATGAAAAACTAACGCGTAGGTATGTCTCTTCACAATTTTTCCCCCAGAGTTACTCGTATATCGATTGACTGAAAACAAATAACATTTTAAAGTTTTTATAATCGATGCGTTCCAAATTCGAGCTCAGATTAACGGCGACTGAAATTTAAATATAATGGCTGCCACTACGGCTATTCCATCATAAATGATAACGAATCCTACACAAGATAATCTCAGGCGCAATTTGTTTGTTTTTATGCTTCCTTGCTTAGTAGGTATTTGATTATAATGGCTGTCACTGTTTTCCTTTCGACAACGCTTTTACGAGTCCGGTTTCGAACAGGTGGCCTATATTTCTTTGTAAATAATAGTAAATACTATTGTTGCTGACAGCCGACACGTTTGACGAGTAACGAAATTGTAGCATTCGCGTTTTGTATTAATATAAGCGCGAAATTGGACTCCAATATTACGTGTATTTACTGTAATGTAAACGCTTTATCTAGTCATTTATTTCTGTATTTCGTTGTTAGCGATTGTGAAACTACTGAGACTAAATAAAATATATTAGTGCATTTATATATCAATAAACTTTAAGGTAAATTTCACGGTAAATTTGTTTCCTGTATTTGAATGAGCATTGTGTTGAATTTTATTATAGGAAAATCCCCTCGTTGGCCAACGATGTTTACAAGGTCGTTGGGGCTCACATCTCAAGTCCCATTTTAAGAACTCTCATTGATTTACTCAAACGGGTGTTCTCGAGGTTTGTTTTTGTGAAATAACCGTTATATCTAGATCTGGTCCAGGTTGAAACGTATCCCTAAAGGTATATTTTCTTTTTTAGTATTTATAACACCCACACTGTTTATTAGGACACTATATTAACCTCATGCCTGGCTATACATGAAGTAAATGACATTGGTACTTTACGAAAGAATATACCTAATTAAAATGCCAAGATTAAATCATTATATAATTACGGCAAAAAATCTAGATAGAAAGTAGCATGTATTTATCAAAAAAAGAGAGTCAACAGAAACGTATCAAGCGTCACATACCGCACCGTCCAGCGCACAGTTAACCAATTACATTTGCCATATAACCAATTTTGCGAGGCAATTTCTTGTCACCCCGGGCGGAAGCAACGGGATCCGTTTCAAGTAATGAATATTGAAAGAAATAGCCCGTTACATTAGGTTCAATGTCTTTTTGAGCAAATGTAACCCGTGCTACAGAATGCCAGCCGCGGACCGGTTTTTGACTCGAGCGTATTCTGATTTTGCATGGACTTTGCAGGGTTGCCAGGTACTGTCTGGCCGATGACATTTACTTATATAGTTTAAGGGAAACTGTCGTTTAGTCAGATATAAGTCTTCGTCGTCAGGACAAAGCGAAACTCTGCGCAGTTTCATAGGTGACGGCAATAAATCAAACATTTTTTGGTAGAGACCAAAATACAGATGCAACTTTTTTGATAGCAAATATGTAATGAAAATGTTAAATCCAATAATATAGTAAACTTGATTATGGTGACTCAAAACGATTTTGGTACGATTTTGTTTTTTAAAATCCGATTCCATAAAATGGGTATTATTTTTGTAATATTAACAAGGTGACGCACATTCATCATGATTCGGCACGGTTATGTTTGTCACCGTGTATTCATCTGTCATGTATCGTGTTATTATTGTCACAGGTAACCGTAACCCTGCGTGCGATGAAGTCGTGCATGCATTGCGTATGCGGTAATGGTATACCATTCACATGGCTGTAAGGATCATAATCGTTACCAACTGGATCTTATGAGCCTCTTCCCCGGTTTTTTTTAATGAGCAATTTATATCTTAAGTTTATTACGATTAGCACAAACGAGTTCATTTTTAAGTGCGCGCACGCAATCGCCTTAGTAGTTTTACTGGCAATCTCTTGCATTCAAAGGAGTAACGTATTAAAGCATCTATTACATTAGAATTACTGCTGTTCTTATGTTTTATTACACTTCAATAGAAGTATATTATAAATGTGAAAATGTACTTCTTTGTGATTGTTTTTCTTTCACGTGAAAACGGAGCAAAGGATCGATGAGATTTGTAGTGTGGAGATAATTGAAGGGCTGAAGAGTGATATAGGTTAGTTTTTTTGCGGAAAAATATCTCATTTTCATGGGAAAGCATGTTTTAAATAAATTATTTTGAACAAAACCTCAACATAATTATAGTATACCATTTAAGATCTTATAACATGACATGTTATAAGAACATGACATGTTATAAGATCTTAAATGGTGTTGGTAGATTTGTTGCTACATGTTCCTGGTCGACTGGCTTTCGGATTTCACTGCTAAGCCGCAAATGAAGCTACAGAAATTCAGCAACCTTATGCAGTATCTCCCTCCCTCCCGCGATGACGTAAGCACACCCATAAAAATTGCAACAACGTACATACCACCTGATGTAATTTTAAGTGTTGCCATTACTTAAGTGTTAAGTTACCTATTACGTATATATTTAGATATTTGTATTTATTAGGTCTCCTTAGGGCATATAATTTTATCATCATTAATTGTATTTTTTTGTTGTCTTTGATAGGTGTTTTCAGATTTAGAGTTACAAAAAAATAAACTTGATTATATCGCTTGCGACATTCTAAAAATATCTTAAACACTGCGCGGATGTTGGGCAATCGCTTGTAATGGTCACAATTTGTTATCATTTCCGATCTCCGTGCCGGGTCAATCTTATCGCATGATTGTACTGATAAAATATTTCGCATCAGTTCAATAATCATCATCTTTAAGTACTACATATAACTACATACTGCTATATCCTTAACAAACCTTCCGACAACGTCCTGGTTTAAAAATAGAACACCGCTGCAAGCCGTGCCTCATCCCACTGCTGGGCTGGTATCACTCCCACCAATGCTGGAGGCCTGAACCTAAAGCTTTAGGGCGGCCAAGCCGGAAACAATTAATCAATGCTTAATACCAAATTTACTCCTTTTTGTAAGTCTTTGAAAGGCTAAGTTGGTATTAGCCATCTTGTATAGCCATTTACAGATAAAATTATCAGACACATGAAAATAGGATCAAAATAATTTTGCGCGAAGTAATAATTACTGTCAATTGTCAAACAATATCTATATAATTAATATTTTTGTCTGTCTATAAGCTGCCCGGTTACCGTAACACAAGCATTCAATTGCCTATTGCGGAATCAGCTAGACGTGTGTGGTATTGTCTACCAATAAAAAATAATATTATTATTTAAATCTTAAATCGATCACATTTCTTAAAAGCCTTTTATTTTTATATGATGTTCCCTCCTTTTGTATTATTAATTATTTATGTCAACAATCGCGCAAGATGAATGAATACATGAGTAGGTAATATTTGTTTATTTGCAAAACTTAAAGCTATACATGTTGATTGAATTTGTTTAAAACAATTAATGGATCAGATGTTACAGGTTATGTTCGACGTCTCCTACCTTTTGAGTATGTAGACATTAATAAAGATTAGGAACAATATATTATTCTTTGACGCGCCACAAAATGGGGGACGTGATAAGATAATCTCGCCGAAATCTAAACGCTTAGCACCGATACACGACGGAGACGTCAATAAGTAAACCCGTACGCAAGACAGAGACAGAACATCACTGAAGGATCTTTGGTAATCCTAAAGTCGCATTTACATTACACTAGCTTCTGCGCGCCGCTTCGCACGCGTTTAATTCGGAGTAAAACAATTCCCCTTTTCCTATACCGTGAAATTTCCTGCCATCTTTCGAATATCTAAATTCATATACGACATTTTTAGTTATTGCCATTATGAAATTCTGAATAGCAACGCGTGCGTAAATGAACTATCTAACACTGAAAGAATTTTTCAAATCGGACCAATATTTCCTGAGATTAGCCCGTTCAAACAAACAAACAAACTCTTCAGCTTTATATATTAGTATAGATATAGATTACTTGCATATACTGTAAAATTTATTTCACTTAACTAGTATCAATAATAGTGCAAAATGCATGCCGATCATGCCACGGCACATTCACTGGGAGTGTAAAAGGTTATCTTGAGATAGATAGCTATTTTCTCATTCCAAAATGCTAAGTAGCGATATAATATGTATGTGCCTTTGAAGTTAACGATTTGCCACGGACTAGCACTGCCAGAGACAATACAGATCCACGCTAATAACACTCACTGTGGAAATCTATCTTTGCATGGCCGGGAATCTGAATTTATACGCCATTAGAATTAAGTTGATGCGTATGTTTCACATTGCGCGATTATACCGAGAAAGCTATATCTTGTTGTCTCAACCTACATCTTAATGATCTTTGTTTTTCAATTTCCAGTTATTATTAGGTAGTAAAACCATGAGCTAGAAATGAAATCTGAATTCGACTGAATGAAACTTCGAAATACCAAAATATGAGTACCTCGCCGTGGTTTAATGTGGGAATGTTACATAATATACCTTTTATCACTTTTACGGTTTCTTCAGCCGTTCGTCAGATTGCGCTGGACAAACAAAAAGACACGCAAAAATTTAAGTTTGTTCGAGGCTTAGTATCGTGTTTATAACTATAAGCACTCAAGAAAACTATATGAAAACACAGACAGACGGTTTAGTTTTATTTAAATTGTAGTATAGAGATATATTAGCCGTTGATTTTGTTGTTGTGCTTAAATTATCTCATGGACTTTGTCGCTGAGTGTTCAATTAATCTACAATAGAAATAAAACAAACAAAAACATTCTTACAAAAAAAAGTTAGATTACAAACTCACATATTGGTGAGATGCAATCGTAGCACTCTAGCTTAGACAATGTCTATGTACTGGAGCATTTCGAAGTTGTAAACGTAATCTTGTTTCAAACAGTTCCTCTGCCAGCGAAGGCAATACTGAAAGATTGTCTAACTGGCAGTACGCAAGATTACCGTCGCGCTGTTTGTCTAGGCAGTTTGCCTTGACTCACGCGGCGGCTTTTTGTACACTTTATTTATTTTTAATCTGTGAACAACGCGTTCACACGTACATGTGTATGTGTACATATTAAGTAAACAATATTCACGCGCAAAACTTTGGCGCGTATCGGTTTTTTGGCTGGTTTTGCGATTGCTAGTCAAGTTTTAATCCGCAGTTTACTGATATTATAAAAGTATGTTATATCCTTGTCAGGAAAATGTGAAGTATAACGCAAAGTATTTTGGTTAACGAAATAACACTCGTTTTACCCCGTTTGTATAAAACGTGGAGTGAAATTGATAAACTTGAAAGGCGTTCTCCGAGCGCTATGTGATGAGACTATTCAAGAAAAGCGGAAAAAAACTCTTTCAAAGATGGCAAGTCTTTAACTAATCTGGCTTACTATATATAAAAAAAAACATTTAAGAGACAACCATTACTACTGAATGCGGTAATTTTTTTCTAACAAAATCGTTCTTGCCGACAACGCATTTTCATTACGGTTTAAGTAAATTGTAGAGATACTGAACTTTTTACCGAACGCACTAATTTGAACTTTATACTTTTAATAATTAGGCGTGTAATCCCATCACGGTTGATGGTCGAACTAATGGTGCGCGGCCGGCATCAGACCTCACCTACATCCGTCGGGTCATTGAACTCGCGGAATTAGTTCACGATCAAATGATTTTATGTGTCATTCCGAAACGACCGAATGTTTAGTACTGATGATTTATTTACTTTTCAATGTTAATGTCAGTGCACAGCACTTCACAATGGACATGATTGAATAATATACTACGAGTATGTTACATGAGTTTAAGGTACGTAAAGTTGTTTATACATTATACTTTCAACCTTAAACCAATAGGAATACTCTACTATATGTTGAGTGTAGAAAGATGTGGTAGATGCCTTTATAAGGTAAGGAAATCTTCTTGGCCTTGAACTGGAAGATTCTTGATCCATGAGCCCAAATCTGTTAAGTTGAATTAAAGTTGAAATTAATTCACTAATTTGATAAGTACACCACCTTTATAAAAGTTAATAAGGTATCAAAAGACGAATACAACCTTTTTTGTACAAAAACGATTCAATATTCAATGCGTTACTGATTAATAACAATAATAATAGTTAATACCTTCAAATACGTCACACAGTCATCATCAGACTGATACTATTGTAACCAGACAGCTGATAAACATATGGTAGAGGTGAACGCCACATTCTACCTCTGTTACAGTTCTGTAGTTAAAGGTCGCGTCCACATTCGCATGTATCTCCCATGGTATTATGTCATAAAGTGCCGAGTGCGTTGAACTCGGCAATTTATTACGGTGATACGCGATTCTCAATATATTCGGTCACCGAGCCCTTTGTCGTTGAATTTATCGCCGTAACTGTTTAAATATGTAAGTAATTTAAGTTATCATCTGCGTGCTCAGCAATGTAAGTAGTAATTATGTAAATCGGATACAATATTTTTAATACAAAATATTATGCCTAAATATACTTAAGTTTTGTTTCCTTGTTCGACTTTTTTGACATTTCAATGCAGGAAACTTGTCAGATCAACGCTTAAATATGACAATTTAATGCCTGTTTTAAAATTGGAATTTTAAAATGTTCTAACTGCTAATATAGACGAATAAACATTGTTTGAATCTCATAGATCCCACAATCCAACCCTCCCCACGTTTTAACAGTTGCCAACAATATTTGCGTAACTGCTAATCTCGAACGATTGTGAATGAAATATAATGTAGGCGTGTAAATATGTATGATATGTCTGTAGTAGAAACAGCGATATAAGTATGTACCGAGTTAAAATTGATCATAATATTGTAATCTATATGGACATGCGATTGTACACTATACTCTTTATATTGACCTAATTATGAATTAACATTGGAAGCAATAAATTTCGTGACTTCCATCATGTAAGGTATTAAGTAGAAAATATATAAATTCCACATATAGGTATACGAGTAAATTAAAAATTACATTTCTTAATTTTAACGCGTTTAAGAACATTTTATGTATCAGTAAACTCTTCTTAGCTCTGCAAACGTCATTAGCATGAAAATATTGTACATTTGAGGAAAAATAAATTAAAATTGAAATTATGAATTTATATATTAATCTTCATTTTTACTTATGTTATATGAACGTAGTATACTTGGCGTGAAATTATCGGATCGTATTCCAAACACAACTCTACGTTCCAAAACTGGGATCAAAGACGTTGGCTCAAAAACGGCCAAACTGAAGTGGTCATGGGCGGGCCATGTTACTCGGATGCATCCTGAGAGATGGGCAAAACTGGCCACCGACTTCACCCCAGAAAGTGGACGTCGTCGGCAAGGCAGGCCTCGTAAACGGTGGCGAGACGACTTAAATAACTTTCTGGAGAACTGGTCTGCAATAGCGACAGATCGCAACACCTGGCGCGATAGAAGGGAGGCCTTTGCCCAGCAGTGGGACACTACATAGGCTATTTATAGATATATTATAGATATAGGCTAGATCGTAGTCCCATAAAGTGCTCCAGTCACTTTATAATAAAAAAAAAAATATTCACAGTAAGAGGCTACAAGAAAGATCAGTTTCTGCCACAAACTTCAAAAATCCAATGTACTGAAAGATTACTACAGATATGATAATTAATGGGCCTCGGCTATAAACCATATTGATATGTTGAAGTATAAAATACAATAGAGTGATGTATGTAGAGCAAGTATGTCAGGTTTGTAAGGACAGAGATATTGTGCGCTTGGTACACCCTGCCTACCCCGTTAGGGACCCGGTGTGTCGGTACGTACGTATAAAATACATGATTGTACCCAGGTACCATATACCCTGGCCTCATGGTGACGTCGGCGACGCTGTACAACATCATGCAGTTCCTCAACATCACCATCGATATCAGGAATGTTTGTGTGTTCCTCGCGCCGTTCTTCTCCTCGCTCACCACTCTTGTCACCTATCTGCTGACCAAGGAACTCAAGGTGACTTATATTATATATTTAATGATAAAACTAGCCGATCTGGCCAACATTGCTTTGCCATAGAAATTACTGCCATAAAAATGGTTATAGTGTGTCAACCTTAAAAGCTGGTATAATATGGTATCACAAACATTTTTAGAACTTTTAAAGGGAAACAATTTCATAAGACATGATATTTGTGTAACTTTCACTATTTACGTGACACTAGCAAGGAAAGCTCTCGGAAAAAGATGTTTTCCCGTTTCTGCTATATCTTTAATTGCTGTTCTAGTCTTATTAATCATAGTGTGATGTTATATCGCCTATAGCCTATAGCCTTAATCAATAAATGGTCTATTCAACACAAAAATAATTTTTCTATTCGAACCGGTAGTTCCTGAGATTAGCGTGTTCATCCAAACCTTTTCAGCTGTATAATGTTAGTATAAATTTCACTGAAAAAACACATCGGTGAAATGTAAACTTTTTTTTTTTTTTTTTATATTTATTGTTTTTTTTTAAAATACTTATGATGTTCATAGGACGAAGGAGCAGGTCTGGTAGCTGCTGCAATGATTGCAATTGTACCGGGCTACATCAGCCGATCAGTAGCAGGCAGTTATGACAACGAGGGCATTGCCATCTTCTGCATGCTGCTCACGTACTACTTCTGGATCAAAGCGGTCAACACGGGCACCATTCTGTGGGCCACCATGACGGCGCTGGCATATTTTTACATGGTACGGACTTGTGTCACAAATGTCACTGAATTATGTCTGTTTATTGATAAACTAAACTACTATACAGTTGGTATCATAAGTAATAGCGATTGCTGAGAATTGTGTTAACTTCATTTTTAAACTGTGATGAAATTCGAGGCACACTATGATAAATTTCTCTTTTCCATCCATCTGTCCTCATATTTTTAATGTTGCCCATTAAAAAACATTTTTTTTTGATGTGTATCTTTTTTATTCTGTTTTTTTTTTAAATATTATTTTGATTGGATGGAATAAAAATTTTCTTCTTTTCTTTAAACTGATGAAAGTAGAATGAGTAAAAGAAAGTATGCGAGGAACATCGCATGAAGTCCTTAGTCACAGTTTGTCCTACAGGAAATTAGGTCTGGACTCATTGTATATGTATATAAATATCAATACTCACCCTAATATTAATTGGGATAATATCTGTGAAATTAACATAGCATTTGATTGATTTCCTGCAGTAGCTATGTGCGTAACATAGTACAATATTGTTATATTATATGTGTAATAGTTTTTAGAATCGATCAAAGATCAACCAGATGAAAGCTTCACACCGGCAGAGTTTTTTAATCTGTTGGTTTTTGCACTTTCATACAAGTCTTATTGTTATATCAACTCACATCTTATTACTATTAGTAGTCAATGTACTTCAGTTTTGTGCGCTATTTAAACCTTATTTTACACACACACTAATAACACGCCATGTTGTGATATTTTGGTCATCGTACATTGGCGTTTTGCACCCCCTGAATCTTATTTTACACACACTAATATATTGGTGCTATCGGCCTACCCCGTTAGGAACCTGGCGTGATGGTTATGTATTTGTGTATGTATGTACTAATATATGACCTGTTATGGTTATCATACAAATTCCTTTCATAAGAAATCCTAATAGCAGACCTAATATTTTCACTATTAAATGTGTATTGATAAAATGCTATTATGTTTAAGGTGTCTTCGTGGGGTGGCTACGTTTTCCTCATCAACCTGATCCCTCTCCATGTCCTGGCTCTGATGCTGCTCGGGCGGTTCTCCGCGCGTGTGTACGTAGCCTACAGTACGCTGTACTGCGTGGGCACAATACTCTCCATGCAGATATCCTTCGTGGGCTTCCAGCCTGTACAGAGCTCGGAGCACATGCTGGTGAGTGGAATTTACAGCCAAAGTTCTTAAAACAGTTATAGCCTCATTCCACGGAAAAGAGTGACAATAAATTATTATACTCAAACGAATACTCGACTACATAATTAAATAATCATAAGTACTGATTTCATAATAAATATTACAATCAACAATAATTGAATATCTTTAGAACGCATCTGTGGTCGACCTGAGATAGGACTCTAATCTTATCTGGGGTCGATTACAAATGTCCATGGGCGGCAGTAGCCACTTACCATCAGGTAGACAGCATGCTGGTCTGCTACTTCCATATTATAAAAAATATATATTGCATAGTATGTACTATGTTTATCAGCTGTTCCACAATCTCACATTCTTTTGTTTCAACAAAAACCATTCTACCCGTAATATATCGGCAAAAAATAAAACTGAACGGTAAACAATCCGATAAATCACAACAATCTCCATTGTATTGAAGTATTAAAAGTTGAACAAAGTTAATACAATAATTTATTACACACATAATCCAGTCTGATATATGAGCTTGCCTGCACATAATAGGTTGTACAACAGAGAAGCGACAGACACGCTGGTACGTTAAAAAATTGCCGCTAACCTGTAAAGATAGAAAGAAGGAAAGAACGAAAGAATGAAAGAAAAAAGAAATTTGTTTCGTCCCAGTAAACTAAACATACGGCAAATAAATAAAATAATCTTGTTGCTTCTAAACCAAGGAGATGTCACTTAGCATTATAGCAACCAGCAGTAACTTGCCTGTGATTTAAAGCACTTTCATATTTATTTAAAGGATTAGAAAAATCTGGTGTTTTTATAATGATCATTCAAAGAACTGTTGCAATACCATATGTCTAGACATATTTACTTGAGATATATGATATTCGAGACATATAAATAAATATTTCGGTAATTAGAAATAGTACATGAATTTCGCGCTTTTCCAGCGTGTAGGCACAATAAACAAAAATATACATGTAGAATGAATTGGATCTTCGGTTAATCACTGTTCTATGTTAGACAGATACAAAATTGTTTGATAAATTGTTTAATTTAATACAATTGAAATTGTTTTATTCGTTATAAGGTACATACGTACTTAATGTTATATATTTTATAGCTATGATTAAGTGACTTTCTGCTTCGTGAGTTTGAATTAAGAAAAAATGATTTATCAAGTCATATCCAAATCAATTATGATATGATATATTTTCTTATAAGTAGTAATACTAGGTACTAATACATTTTTTAATTATGAAGGTAGTTTGAAAACGCATTCGCTGTCCTTTTTCCGTCCCCATATAATTGCAGGAAGTGCAGGAATTGCAGGAAGGATTGCATACTTCACCACGCTGCTGCAGTGCGGAGCGATAGCAATAACCACCTAAGTTAGCTTTTTCTAAGCTGCCATAGCAGGCTAGGTATAAAGGATAATAACATCTAAGGACAATTCCACGCACGGCTATCTGATTCCAAATTAGGCCATTGAATGCTTGTCCTGATAAATATACATAAATACATGTATGTACATGTTATAGAATACTTATATATTATGTAGATATTCTTATTACGACTAGACACAGAACAAACAAATGTGCTCATCACACAAATTGTTGTTCTAGATGGGAATCGAACCCACGACCTCAGGTTTTGCAGTCAGGGTCTCTAACCATTCGATTACGAGGCAGCCACAAAGAACAGCCTTGCTTAGCGTCGACGAAGCGTTCTTTAATCAGTTGCAAGTATCGCACTAACGTTGGTAATTAATTGTACGTTATCTTAACTGAACTGCTTTTGAACTGGACTTGCTATGTAAATGTTTAGGCCGCAAATTACCAAGTTGTGCGGAGTTCGTCGTCGGCAAGTGAGTTAGTGTTTTAAGTGAACTCGTATCGTATATGACGAATTAATTGTTTTACATTTGCACAGGAATAGCAAGTACCATTGAAATGAGTTTTGTTTCAATACTACAATACTTTGTTTATATAATTGTATGACTAATAAATATGTGTATAAATATAATGTGAAATCTCACTGTGCAAATCACATAAATTATAATAATGTACCCAATTAGCACTTTTTTGATAGGAAGAAAGAAAAAATACATTTATTAACGGTAAAAACGTAAACGGTTATTTACATAAAAGTTGGCGACAAACACAAATGTATCTAAAAAAAGGAAGAGAACATAAAAAAAGGACATAAAAAAATTATAAGAAGAACTTTTCAATTGAATATCCAAAAAAGTACACTCAGTTTTGTCATTAATTTCGCTGGACATTTACGTCGGTCTTTCAGTGAGGTCTGTGTTTCATGAAGGCTGTCGTAATCGTGAGATACGTAGGTAAATACCTCACAGTTTTCCACGGTGTGCTCCGAGGCGTGTGAGGTCTGCCAAGCCGCATGGCAAGCGTGACAGACTTGGGTCATACCTTCTCATTATGAGAGACACGTGTCCGGGAAACGGTAAAGTTTAATGATGATTTTATATTTAAAAACTGAATTTGCGTAAGAAACTCTCTTACGCAAGTTTAAGAGAATTTCTTAGGCAAATTCAGCATTGAAGTTATTGATTGACGCAAATTCAGGATTGAAGTACACAAAAACTCGCGTACGATGTTTCTCTGTTTGAATCTCGATACTCTCACATACAAACCCTTTTGTATAACAGAAAGAGACGGAGAGAGAGAGAACGTAGTATGAAGGGGCATAACGCTTTTTCTTTACATAACGATTTTAAAACTCGAGTCCAACACCAAGCTACGTTAAAGATCTTAGTTGGAATAGTTGTTTTCATAGATGTCTTTAGAGTACAATCGAGTGGGTATTGATAAAGTACATTATGTAATGTAAACGAAGGTTAGAATAAAAAGTGTTCTTCAAAAAATGTTTTTTTCTAGAAATCACTTCGCTTCTTCAAATGATCAGTAAAGGTAAAAACTTTCTTAACTGCGGTTAAGATTTTGCAATAACAAGACATAGATATAAATGTAAATGAACCCGGTGAAAAAGTTTCGAGCCAACCGCTCGCTGACTACGTCTGTAAAAACTGTAAGTACTTCGAAACAATTCCGCTGCGAGTATCGGCTTTATTTCTGATATTTTTTTATGTTATACGAGATGAAAGCCGGCTGACCATCTGATGTAATTTGCCCCAGAAAATATTTTTTTTTTAATTTATTTTACAGACTTTGTCGTTGAGCGACCATACCGTCCAGTAAATCTACAATACAGATAAAACAAACATGAAAACATTCTTACAATAACAAAAAAATGTTTTCAATATATTTATATTGTCGTATTCAATGTTTTTGTTTTATTATTAATATTCTTTCTTTTTTTTATTGTACATAGCTTTTAAATTAGTATGGTGTTAAAATAAACGTTTTCTTTCTTTCAATATTGTTTGAGTCCCACTGCTGGGCAAAGGTGGTCAAGGTCAATTGCGGAAGGCCTGTAACATACGCCACCATGCTGTTCCATTGCGAATTGGTTGATACGGTTTGAAACATCTTTGAATGTACCATTTGTATGTGACAATAAACACATTATTATTATAACCCATTCTAAGATACAAATGACGACAAAAATATACATAAATCTTAATTAAGCCATAGCAATACTTCATACCCACCGCATACCGGATTGTGAAACTTCCCTACATGTCTTTGTGAGCTTAATCCTCGCTATTTTTACACAAACCAGTAGGAAACTCCTGTTAATTTAAGCTCTGAAGTTTGTAATTAACACGTTAAAAAGTTACTTTGGACTCTATGTTGCAAAAGTTCCCGGGAAATACCCTTAGTACAAATACAGTATGACCCTGTTATGTTTCTCCCTTTGATTGCTTTTTTCTTTTTGTTGATTTCTACCTCGTCTACTGTAGAACTACCTTATTGACAGTAATAAAATTAATGCGTATATAATTGTGTGTGTTTGTGCATTAATATTATCGACATTAAAACTAAAAAATATACAGAATGGTGATTAATAAATTCATGGTTAAAAAAATTGATAAATGGGGTTAATTATAAAAAAAAACATTAGTAAGTAGGCATTAAATTAATTAAGTTTTCACCGACGTGACATTCGATTTTAAAATGAAAAAAAAAAAACTTTGTTATTTGGACGCGACCACCCAGATTTAACCCTAGACCCCGGGAGTAGCATGCTGAAATAGAAAACACTAGACTATGTATATAATAAAGGTTAACATAAGAACATATCATAACATAATATTTAATGATAATATTTAGCCTATTTCAATTCCATACTGATTTATTATTCAAACAAAAGTTCTTTATAAAGTTCTCAGAGATTTGACTTGGTAATGAATTTGTTCCCAAATATAATGGATCCATGAAAAAAGATTGTGGAATACATTGTTTTGACTTGATTTGCAAAAAAAAATAATGTCTTTATTAAATAGCTAAAAGAGTTTTTACAACTGTTACTTTGTAGATATTTCATCAACTTTGCTAAGTCTTTGTGTCCCTGGTTACTTCTGATAGTAATAGGAATAGGTACACAAAACAATAATATGTAATGCATAAATCAGATTTTAACATTAGGTATGTATTTCAACGCGCGAATTAAATTAACTCTGTTGAATTACAATCTAATTTACATAAGACAAACTGATTCAGATGACTCTGTTATTAATGTAAGAATAATATTAGTTGTTAAACAGTTATAGCATCCGTACAAAATTGTTTTGTTTTCGTTAACTTGAAATATAGACATAATAACATATGTTTGTGTACTGTTTATTTAAAACCTACGCATAATCAAAATATGTTATATGTAAGTTACCCTGACCCAGGTGAAATGAACCCAGTTTCTATGAAATTCAATTTACTTGCCCCAGCGAGATACAGTCGTAACCCACTTGAATACTTTTAGTTTTATTTTTTTTATATAAATATTGAAAAGCCAATTGATACAAAAATAACATAAATAATTTTAAAAAAATATTTGAGACATCCACAATATTTTACGTCTTGAACAAACTCCTAACGAATTCAATTGAATTGGTACACTTGACTCACCGTTATTATTGCCCCAGTGTACCCCATGAACTGAAAAGAGAGTTCACCAATGTTTGGAAAAAAAATGTAAACGTCAAAATATTATCTATTTCTTATTAGACTTTTTTTTTAAATATAAGATTTATGTCTTATGCCGGCGTATTAATAAGACTGAGTATGAATAAGGCAAAGACGAGAACTCAAAAATCTGAAATTTAATCCATACTAATAACATTATTTACTATTAGTTTATATATTTAACTCTGTTGACCTGACCTGTACTCGTCAGGGCGATACAAAGTCCTTGCTAACAAATAACTTGTGGGAGAATAGCACGTGAGCGAAACTGATCCCAACATCTGCTTTTGAACAGCCTTCGGACGTGGATATAAATGTAAGTATACTGGAAGCACTACCTTTATATACATGTACATATTTATTTTCTATATAATAATAATGATTGAGACACGCCTATCTCATACCAAATCAGACATTGAAATGTCCGCACTATGGTTACAGATACTTTTGTTACACCCATACATAGAACAAAAAAATGTGCTCATCACACTAATGTTGACCTTGGTGGAAATCGAAACCAGGACCACAGTGCTTGCAGTTGAGAACTCTAACCGCTCGACTTAACATACTCAGCGTGCTGATCTCTGAGAATTAATTATTTGTCTCAATCATTTGTTTTAAATAAAGCAGTAAGTATGTATATGAAATTTATTGCACTAAAGGAGATGAATATTGTAAGTAAAATAATAATTGCTTTATGCATTAGTCATTTTCTAACATATTGGTAGTGTGCTTTTTAAAATTTATATTAATCGGCCCTAATTTATATTAAGCCCCTTCCAGGTTTTATATAACTTTGTAAGTAGGTATCGAAATACTATAAATCAGCTGCCTTATCTCGCTGACCATTCGCACATGCTCCGTCTCACTCTCGCACGAAGTCTTTAGTTAGCAAAAATGTTTTACAAGACCTTGGTCGTTTATCTCACTTTTCGACCTCAAATTCTTTTCAACTGCATTTTTCGAATACATGTAAACATGTATAACATTTTGTAATAGACAATAGAATGTTGTTAAATTGAAATCGGAACAAAATAGTGTTAGAAAAATCATTTGTTTTGGTATTTGAACTGGATTAAGTAATTGTGTAGGCTAAGTCAGTTGTACATTTGAATGTCTATTGCTTCTTTTTAAAGTTCTGGGTCTGGAAATAGTAAACACGATTCTAGAATTCACCTGTGTCGAACGCTTTTTATTTATTATTAGTAGTGAAAGCTAACACAAGACCAAATAATTTTAAACCAAACATAACCTATTTTCTAAACTAAGCATTTATACATTAACTAAGCATTAACTAAGCATTTATAAATCAAACGAAAGTTGTGGGCATTGTGATAAGCTTTAAAATGGTTATGGAAAAAGTCGGATTATATGGGCGGGGGAAGGGGAAAAATTTGAAAAAAGAACGTCGAAGTGATGAAAACGATGGCGAAAAATAACGTTGCCCCCAACGTCAATTCTCATTTGCCCGAATTTATTCTATCAACATTTTCGCAACGGCTGAATATAATCGAACCAACGCCTCCGAATCCTGTCGAATGTTGACATTCACTTGACATTTCGAATATAAACACAATTTGCATCGCGGATACTTTCCAATAGGGAACTTACTGCTCGCCAACATATAATTTCTTTATTGATATTCAATTGGAAATTCCGAATCCGTTCTTAGATATGATGGCGTAAATAGTAATGGTGCTTCTAAGTTCTAAGTTCTAAATTCTAAATTCTAAGTTCTAAAGTGCTAAGTTACGTTTAGGTACTGATATGTGTCAATCCTTGATTAAAAAGAATGTTAGAATAACGCATTCACATTCTAAGAGCATACTACAGTTCAATTATAAAATGCTGATGATGAGTCGACTGGTTAGAGACCCTGACTGAAGGTTGACAGGTTGTGGGTTCGATTTCCACCCAAGACAAGGTTTGAGCGATGAGCATATTTTTTTGTTAAAATAATTACATATATTAGTGTCATATACTACGCATGTTTATCAGCTGTCCGGCTACCATAACACAGGCATTAATTTGCCTAATTTGGAAACAGATAGCCCTGTGTTCATTAAATTGTCCTCATTAGTGTAATTTTTATAACAATTATAATTAATGTAGAAGTTATTAATTCCATTTACTGTCGTGCAGTTATTCTAAATAAAAAGACGAGAAAATCATAGAAGCTGAAATGAAATTTCATTAATATCTCCTGTTTATTTATTCCTCGGTAAATAAGTGGCTTAGTTATAGTTTGTATCGACTTCAAAAACGTGAAAAACGACTGTAAAAGGAGGCTTCTGGGGTTGTGGGCGGCCAGAGTGGGAGCTCTGACCGTCCAGCCAGCGACCCCGGGAAAGACGACGGTGTGTGTTGCCACACACTGTCGTATAGGGTTGAAATGGGCTACATTCCCGTGACGAGCCCAATGAGGGAACGGCGCTGGAGGACTCCGGTGTGTTCCGTACGGAGATCCCGGAGGCCTCCAACAGCGCCGAGGAGGCCACCGAG
>DWQT01000638.1:0-20870 GCA_018244895.1 Myscelus amystis hages | reverse complement strand
TGAAATTATTTTGACCATTTTAAAGGGCATCAAGTCTTAAGCTGCACCAGGCAGCAAATACCCTAGCTACGCCACTGCTAATCTGTAAGCACTTATCACGCCAGTTTCCGCGTCAAAACACCGATGTACAATATGCTACAGGGCTCTCTAGTAATGATGGCCGATAAAAAACTAGTGTCTCATGAAAGCAGTCATTTCGGTCAGTTTGTCTGATATATCCAAAGTTGCATCTCAGTACTGAATTTGGGTAAAAGTGTATTGATCGCATTGAATCCTATTAACTTTTTAAAGGCTCCCTTGTCTTTGAGATCGTTACGTAACGAATTAACGAAAGCCTTAAGGCGTTGTAGAGCTATTCATTGTTCGTTCAAATTCAAATTGTTTTATTCATTATAAGGTACATACATACACTTAATGAAAGTCATGTTTCAGTGATCATACTTCGGATTTGTGCGCCCTTCAGGCTATAGTAGACCGGGAGAAAAGAGCCGGCGAAAAAAAACTCCCAGTTCGTTCGTTTCAATATATCCCTGAAACGTAATTATTTGAACTATTTGGACTATATCTGATATTGTAATATAAATCATTTCAATTGAATGAAATATATCGAAAATTTAAACTCAATATTACAATATTTGTAGCACAAAAAGAATCCACTGAACAAGGAAATTTTTATTTCGTATTTGTTAAATGTTAAACGAGACAATTTTTTATCATCAAAGCAGTACTGTTCTCTTGTAGGATTGTGAAGTACATTAAGTTCATTAGGGTATCGGGGGGCAATATTGCCGCCGCGCAGAGGCCCAGTGGTTGGGATTGCGTAAGCACGGCCGATTTCTAGCGCGCTCCCACGCGCAAGGTCAGCATGGGAGGCCTGACGATGATTCTACTTTGATTCGGTATCATTGCTTAAGAGCTTAAGATCATTGAATTTATAACAAATTTCGAAGGAAATTATTTCGAACATAACTCGGTTTTGAACTGTTTTTTTTACTCGACAATCGTAAAAATATTCGTGATAATAAATCGCGTTATTTCTATCCAAAACACAATAATGAAGGCTCACAAGGGTACAAAACCAAAGTAAAAATATATGTATACCTACATGCCAATAAACAAAAAGAATTGTGTTTTCTGTTGATGTAATTGTAACTCAATTCGCATTACTATAATTATGTATTTATATAATTAATAAAAAAAGTATTTGAAAAAGAAATTTGATGGTACATTACTGTAAAAATACAGTAAAACCTGTTGACAAATCAATTTCAATATTTAATTTTATTTATTTCCTTATATTCCATACATACGAAGTTATTGGTTATTTACACGTGAAAATATCAAGATACTTCTCATCAGAAGATATCGTAGTCAAACGGTATACTATTATATGAAAAATGATGACTCTATGTGCATAACGTTTTTATAGGATTATACTAAAACATAATAATTGCTTAACGTCCTCACTGAATATGTACAAGCCTGTCTCATCAAGCTTTTACTCCGGAGTACTTAGGGGCAACTCATTAACATTACCCGCGCATATCCCGCTACAGCAACAATCATTGCCGTATTCATTTACAAAGTTGTATGCTGTAAAATAAAACATTAAGCCACAATGCCTTTGTCTTCATCTAAATTTTATATGACTTTCTCGTTCGAACTTTCTTATTACAGCGTCATTTCTGCGACTAAGTCATAGGTAGCATAGAACATGCAGATCGTTTTAGTGTCGTTTTATAGTCGTTTTATGATTCGGCGAGTCGATCAAAGGGATATACCATATCCTACGCGGAGCGATGCACAAATGTGTTGCGTACGTACATAGCGTAGTCACATAGGTATATAAATAGAGATAATCTCCACCACCAACACGGCGAGACCTTGAGAGGCGACGCCTACCTACCGCGCGTCCGTAACACATACTACCTTTGGACTGCTTATTTGAACAACCATAGAAAAATTATATTTAGATGTCTATTCAATGTTGGTACATACATTGGTTGTTACATATAGTACATTCAATTTAAACGTGGTGTACGCCGCATTAACACATACAGCACGTGTTCGGTGTAACAATCGCGCCTACGCCGTTGCGCTCTGGCGTAGGTCTTTATTGTTACAATTATTTCAAGTGCATCGCAACTTAATTTACATTTCTACGAGTATACCAAGTTTTTTTCAATCTATAAAATTATAAGCAGATTTTTTTATTAAAACACTTTAAAGATAATAATAGACTTTGCTTCGCAAACCAGGACTCTAATGACTTCGCGTCAAATTGAATGTGTTTTGTTGCTTCAAGGCGGAGTAAACAGGAAATTAAAACTAGCGAACTCTTCTTGATGTCGGAGTAGCGGTAACCGATGCGTTCTCAGAGCCTCGAGCGTGCAAACAAATGAAAAAGTGTTATACAGACGAGCAAAAGATAGAAAAAGTGTGTTCCTTTTCTACTGCTTTTCTACGGTGTCGAGTGAAAGAAGCCTTCGTGAATACGTAAAGTGCCATTGGACGGGAAAGATTTGATATACGAAATGTTAGTTATAAAATATGGCTACCGTAGTCTAATTGCAGGAGTAAAAGATAGTATTTTTTCTGTTGATTTATCTTTTGTTTCGGGGTTAGTAAATAAATTAAGGAGGACTAGATGACAGAAGATACAATATTTATATATCATCATTTAATTAATTCATAAATGAAGGGCATCGACATACTCTACAATATAATAGTCATTCGAAGGAGTAACTATGTATTTTTACCTCCTTTCTTATTAATATTAAACTCCTACTGCACTTTTTTTAAAATGTTGCTTTACAAGTGACTGCACAAAATAATATATAATAAATTTTAAAATAAAAATATTGAATATGATCGGTTATTAATAACGAATTGAATTTGAAATCGCACAGCTTAGTGATTGTGAATGGCTTAAAGACTAGCCAGATCATTGTAGCGACTGGTTATTCTGTGGAAGATCTAAAAAATATGAAGTGAATGACGGATGTGGAATAAGTGAGAGTCGATAGGTTTCGAGACGAGTTACGTTAAAAGTTAGATTGTTTAGCGTGCAAAAGGTTGAAAGTATTTTTCTACGTGCGAAACGTTGATTTGATTACCTCAATTTAAAAAAAATGTAATAATGTTTATTTTAAAACCGTTAAATTTATCCCTATTATGTCGTATACTACACATACTCGTATGTACCTACATGAGACGTGGGCAGGGAAACATTCGGTTCACTATATCGGTTTAACTTACTTCCGCAGTACACTTGATGTTATTCATGGAACAATCTGGAAATAATAGTCATACAAAAGTCTCTAAGTATAGACTGGCAAACGAACAACTTAATGAAAATGTATAATGTTTGCGTAAATTGAATATTAACTCATTGTCGAAATTGAATAAGACGATAACAGTTCAAGTTATGTTAAGACTGTGAGTGTCATTAAAAACATAAATCATAATTTTGGAATAGCTTACATATGTACCGACGTAAACGTTCTATTCATAACCTTCCATATAGCATAGTGAGGGAAATACAGATAGCTATACACTGTTACTGACCAAAATTCGTGCGCGTGAAATATGTCCTTAGTGAGTGGTGAAGTTATAAAAATGTCAACATCTCTGAGCCCTAAATTCATATTTTCTTTTTAAATCTTCAAACGTACACGTGATCTGTGATACCAGTTTAATGATAGATGGACTATATCCCCATTTATTTTGTTTCATCTAAGTATGATATAGTACCAGGCGACTTTGTCAACAATGAAGACCGTAATCTCCGCCTTTGTGATTGCATCTTTCCGAGCCTGAAGTCGGCTGACCTAAACGCATACTATTACTCTTTAATGACTGCAGTGTCGGCACAGAAAATGTGTATGGTAGATTACAAGGTCGTAAAAGTCATGATAAGCAAAATTGAAATCACGTCCGCATCAAAGAGAATCTCTTTGTATAGCGAGTATCGGGTACGACGCCCATTTTTGCTTTTTGCCGTATCAGTAATTAACTTTATTCGTAACAAGATTTCATTGTATGTACTCCACTTCCCAATATTGATGATAAGGCTGGAACAGAAAAAATTTGGTAAACTCGGAAAAAACAATTCCACTAATTTCTTGTATGTTTCTATTCAATCCGAATTTCAGTGTTTACGGGTTAAACATTTGATAAAATATGGTAGAAAATATGGATATTGCATTTCATCGGAATAAATTAATAATGATGTTGCTATTACATAACATTATTAATAGTGAATAATCATAGAAACGTTTTGGTAGGCGCCTACATCGTAGTGCTGCGCGGGCGCACGTGAGAACGCGTTGTGTGAAGAGTGTGGCCGATAATTTCATATGACGATAGAGAGAGAGGTCGAATGTGAAATTAGGGTGGTTCCGTGAGGTCAACGACTCGCCGCGACGCTCGTGTCAGTGATTTTTATAATTTAGATTTTGGGATAAAATGCTCATTTCACTTAACGCTTGAAAACCTTCCCGCCAACATTAAGTACCGTAGCTTATTTTTTATACGACCTTGATCTTCAAATTTTTTTTCCGTTCACGAACAATCTTTGTTTAACATAAGGATTTATTAAAATTATGCAAATTATGAAGCTGTTTATATCACAGGTATCATATAAAATTATCAAATAAATGAACGATAATTTTATTTCTGCAAATAATAATTAATATTAATAGATATTCATTGTTACATTACGTGTAATGGAAATTACAATGTAATGTTATTAAGTGATTTTTGTTAGTAAAGACATCGTTTGTCATTTGTATAATCAACATTTTTATATCCATATTTAGTTTTAAAAAATATAATATTTAAAATTTGGTATTCTATTGAATTTCTTTTTCAATTATTGCGTATCAAATGGCGTTACTTTTTAAAAATTTAGTCCTACATTCTGTTACGTTAAAGTTATTTGACGTTTTCCAGTTTCGGTGTCGGTCTACCGCTTGCCATAAACCTGCAGAATTTTGAATTTTAATATATACATACATACGTTTATATGTATCTGAAAGCGTTTCCAAAATTTGTTTGCATCTACCTAACTTAGAATAGGTTATTACCTGAAATGTCATGTATGAATATTCTCTGTTACAAACGGATATAGATTTCTACATAATAGGTAATTTATTATGAACGTAGAATTATTTCTAATTATTGAGAACTGCGTGTAACAAACATTTACGATCGCCTGGCGACACATTGTCTGTACTTATATGGCCGTCCGCGCGTACGAAGATTGAGTACTGGCTTATGTTATATATTTATTATGTATTTATGTATGTATTGTGAAACAAATAGTAAGTATGATAATTATGAAAACACATGTTGCGATAATAATCTGTAATTTGGTGTTCAACGTCGGTTTACATGTTCTCGGTCATAAATTATGAAGATATTTTTTTACATAATAATAGGTATTCAAGTTAAGTACCTTACACAAATACATAATGTCGTGGTACTATCGTTGTATCTTATTCGTGTTTTACGCGATAGATATGATTATGAAAATAACACGGTGACGTGAGTACACGTAAAGTAAATCATAAGTAATAGTAAAGTTTAAAATCACAAGCAATGAGGCACGCTTAATTTTTACTTCAGTGTAATTAAATATCACGGTACACGCCATTAAACGTGCTACGAAATATCTCTACATTTCGTTGTAGCACTGAGTAAAGATGTATCCTAAAATGTATATACATATGTACATTATTATAATACATATTTAGAGATATGAAAAATAATTACAAGACTAGTAAATACAATGAAACGTTGAATATAGTAAATGATGTAGAATGTATATGATTTAGTAAGTGTAGAGCGTAATGTAAATAAGATACGAATATATTGCCAGGTATTCATTAAAACTATAAAATAGGTACATTTTTGTATGTAAAGTGATACTTTTTATTAGGACGCTCTTATGTTACGTATTCAGCGGAACTGATCAAATTTTTTTCCATACGCCGAGTTCGCCTTTCTCCACCACTCGACGGTCCAGCGCCGGCCGCGGGACGGCCAACCTTGCGCAAACGCTTCCCACACGTGCATCAGAGCCGCACTCATCATTCTTTGTACCGTTACCTTTCCTACTTCACAACAAGTTACAGCCTCGTTCGTATCGTAAAAGTAGGAATGTTTAATTAGAGAAAGGGCCACGCTCAAAAACGCAGCTCCGTTGTGATGCTAATAGATTGCAATCGAAGTCCTCGACCGAACTAGCCCTCTGTGCGTCGGGGTTCGACGGTGCGCGGGCGGAGCGCGAGAGGCCCCGGCGGGTGAGCGCGCGCCGTCGCCGCGCCCTCTGCCTCGCCCCCCGCGGCCCTCGCATCCTCCTCGCCCTCTCCGCTCCACGCGCGGGAAAATTTACACAACGTTAGATGACACTCTAAGACTGACAGTTATGTCATGTAGGATCAAGAAAATTACAGCGACACTGTTCGTGCCACATAATGATTAATACGGTATATTTCTCAAGCACGTTCTTTTCTTCTTTTGCTTGCAATTACTTAATAGGTACGGTATAAAAATGAACATTAGTTAAATTACATGCATAGCTGTAGAGAGATGAATTATATTGATATTATTATAAAAAGAGAAATACTTTGAATAGGTATATGACAAAGACACTTAGGATTGCCAGTCAAATATTATTATGTAGGTGCTAATAATACGGACCGGATAGCCTTGACTCCCGTCAATGTACTGAACTATTGTCGTCGGGTGCAGCTGAATATAAATTGTTAGTTTCGCTTTAATGTTAATGAGTAATAGAAAAATCTCTCGATTAATTCACCACATACATTGACATGTGCATGACATTCCACATAATTATAGTACTATCTTAATGATTACATATTATGTGACGTATGTACCTAATTGCGAATAGTGACGTAGGCGGCGACTAACTAACGATTGTATTATTAGAACCCATTAGGAAAAGAACTGCACGCATTTACACGTTTACAAATTGAGCTAGTGGTTATTGACCTTGACTGCGGAACTGGAGAACGTAGGTTCGATTCCTAACCAACAAAATTTATACAACGAGCGCTAGTATTTGTTTGTCCCATTTTTATATAAGTTTTATCAGCGCTCTGGTTACCATAATTACCTATATGCACGCGCTGCCTAGTTTATTTATGTTTCGGATTTTTACATTAGTGGCACCCGTATCTCAACTCATTAAGGTTGCATCTCAACTCATATCTCCTATCTTTACTTACATGTTATAATCAATTGTTAGGCAATATTTTTTGTTTGATTTCAGTTACCTAAAAATAGTTCCGTCACGATAACGATTCCTTTAATATAGGATAAGAGTTAAGGTTTAATTTTAATAATTTAGCTCAATATGACTGGATGTATAAAATATAGGGTCTATCTAAATCGATGTATTTATGTAGACGAAAACCTTAAGGTAATTACTTATAACTATTTTACCTTAACTAAAACATTACCTACAGTACATTTGTGAGTGTATCGAAGCAGAAGTGTTATATACATACATATGTGGATGAATCAGTGACCGTAGATCGCAGGACGTGATGAGCACGTAATCAGACGGTCGCAGGGTCTCCCACACGACGCCCTCCACTGACCTTAGGGTGAATCCACATATTCTCGTGTTCAGTCTATTATGATTGCAGCTTCTCGAGCCCGCCTAACCAATATTGCAATCGTAAGTTGGGTATATTTTAAAATGAACTTTATTCCTATTTTAAAACTTATGTTTCAAATATGGAATGGAAAAGCATGTTAGAAGAGGGACTGTTTTTTTCGTAACGGGAACAACCCGGGTGTCTCGCATGACTGAAACCAAACTAACCAGTTACTAATATACTTGAGACTTTAAAATCGGAAATAATTGAACGCATGTTACTAGAATTCCGTTGCTAGAAATACTTATTAAATAGACATGCTAACAGCCCTATAAAATGAAGAGATGTCTTTGAAGAAGTTCAAAGATCTCGTTTAATTTTAGTAAATACTTGCATGTATAATTTCATGGGTAGGTAATGACCCATTACGAATACGTAATCCACTTGTACTAATATCAAATTCTTTATATGTACGTTTGGACGGATTGAATGTAAATTATTTCAAATTATTTGAAAATTATCGTTCGGAATATGCAAACAATAATAGGGCATACACATGCTTTATAGAATCGATTTATTTACGTCAGTATCCAATATAAATCAATTCGTACTTCATTCATCGCCAAAAGTCATCGTCGATCTGTAATGCAAAATTTTTGCCTGACTGTGATGACTGGTAGGAAATCCCATACGTCCATATTATAAAAAAAAAAGTGTGTTATTGATGATCGCTGTGGTTTTGTTTTGGGGCTAAGTGTACGTGAAATCATCTTCATACATATAAATGGCAACCACCCTAATATGGGCGGTGAGCGTGAAGAGTAGTTTATACAGGCGTAGTTTTTATGTT
Organism: Myscelus amystis hages; assembly: GCA_018244895.1. Lineage (NCBI taxonomy): Eukaryota > Metazoa > Arthropoda > Insecta > Lepidoptera > Hesperiidae > Myscelus > Myscelus amystis. The sequence continues at coordinate 12,392 of DWQT01000638.1, read as the reverse complement.
AGAACTTGCTAAGGACATAACGTCCTATATCGTGAAGTGGATCAAACGAAATGAGCACGTGGTAAAGATGAAAGATACGCCGATTTAGCGTCAACCAACTGCGCAAGGACGTACATTTGGGTCAGGTCAACCTCATCGCAGTAACAAAACCTCGTCAAATTGGAATAGCGGAAAACAACCTCAAGTGGAGTTAAAGTTGGAGCCGAGCTGAGTTATCAATTGGTTAATGTCGCTACTTTCACCCTTCCACCATTTTTTATTTTATAAACTATGAAACCAACACCGAACCTGACTTTGCGAGGTGCCTTCGTAGACGTATGTAATCACAAAAAAGATATCAATCCCACCTATTTAACCTAGTATTTTTTTGTATACGAGCATAATGCTGCAAGATATCTGCTTCGCAGCAGAAATATCTACGGCCAAACATGTTCGTGATCTGGAGCAGCTAGCTGACTTGACTTATACTTGATGGATGTCATAATTTATAAAACAATAAGATAAACGTTTCGTTCAGAAAAGTACCTACTACTACCGTTCTCAACAACTAACAAATCTTATTCATACCTAGTACTGACTCAATTCACTAACGCTTCCATTCCTACAGCCCTCTTCGAGGTTGCTTGCAGATGTTGATGACTGCTGCCCGTTTGTTTGCTACATTTTTCACATAAATACTAACCTCTGAAAATATTGAAGTAGTCATACACACGTTACATGAAACGTCACTAGGGTGTGGGGTGACCGGAGAGGAAATAAAAGTCTTTCGTCACCTCACCACTGTATATTCAGTAACATAAATATATATTACATTATGAAAATGTAAATATACGTATAATAACGAGCCGTTGCAGTGTCGAGAAGCGTGCGCGGATCACTGCAGACAAAAACAAAAGAAGAACGAGAAACATAAGACGGAAAACAGAAGGGCGTCGACGCACGAACGAATAATAAGAAAAATATTAGTGGCTCACCAGTACGCTACAAGGGTATGACGGTCAATCAAAGTTTTCCAATCATGAAAACACAGCGGATGTTCGCGTTTATATATGAGATCACAATCCGACTCCGAGGGGCTCCGGGTTCACCGGAAGCGAACTAGCGAGGGTTCTGTTTGATTGTGATGCAAATTCCCCACTTCCGGGCGGGGCGCAGGTGGGGGTCGTGCCGTGCCGCCGGACAATCACGGCCGCGGTTAATTCGTTTAGCGTCCTCCTCACGGTGTCGATGACTGTGGTTAATACGCTTCTGTTTATCTAGATCACTGCACAATATTGAACATGATTTTTACGAGCAGATTCGCCACCTGACCCGGGTACCTACTTGAAACTTCTCAACGGAGATAAACGCTATTTAATGCAACAATAGTTCATCCGTTTGGGAGGTTTCGAATCAGTACACAACAGCTTCAAACGAGTTTTACATGATAAAACCGTTTTTTACAAAGTCAAAGGAAACTTTCTGCCTTGGTAACAAATGCTTTCCAGCTCTTAACGTAAATAATCTCGACTAAACAAAAATCATTCGGTCCACAAAAGTAGGAGATATCACACAGCATAGACATACTCGTTAAAACTAATTTTTCATCCCCCGACATCTAGCGCCAGAGAGACGGTATTGTTTCTCCAAATTTAAAAAGAACTTTCTTTAAGTAATAGTAAAGTGTGATAGTTAATAATAAAATAACTTTTTCATTTATAATCTAACAGGGCGCACGTGCTGCCGTACAATTGTAAACCGCAATAATAGTATAATGACACACACGGTTTTCGCTTTTCACGCATGCGCGCTCTAAGTTCCATTAACAGTAACTTAATAAAATAATTTTATTAAACTTCATTTCAAAAAAATTCTTTAAAGAATGAAATTAGCAAGATGAACATAATATATAGGTATATATCCTCAATATATTATGCTTATAAGCAAAACTAATTTGAAAAATAAAATTTGTGGTTTTAAAACACGCTTTGAAAAGATTGGCATTTATTTATTTTATTTATCTAAGTCATATTTGCATATTAGGACTGTAAAGTTAAATTACGGTTTGCAAATTCTTATATTACATTACAAGTAAAAGAAACATCATATTCATCAAACGTTCACTAGTATAATATTCAAATCCAAATTATCTGGGTTGTGGGCAAATTCCTTCTTCCGGAGGGCGCTGCGCACGTGGGGGCCTCTCGTCACGTTTTAATAGCAAGCTCTTATATCAATTAATTTCAATAGTCGTCTTTCCTTTCATCCTTTCGTACTTTGTAGTAATATTTAAAATAAGCAAACAAATTTGACGTTAAAAATTACTCATTTACCAAAGATAATGAAACATAACATAACAAGATAACATTTTTGCAATCCACATTATTGATGATGAGGCAAAAACATGGTATTTAAATTTATACGTGGTGGTCTTTTCCACATAAGCAAAGTTTAACCTTTCCCTCCTTAGTTTATTGAAAAAAATAACATCTCTGCATGACAAGGCATGCTAGTTTTTATCATAAATCAAATCACATCCATAAACGAAATTGAAATACCTTCAAAGACGTTTTTAAAATACCAAATGAAAATCATAAAAAATAGTTTCTATTTTCGTAAATTATATGATTTGTAAATAACATTTTTCAGTCCATACAAATCTATTGCACCATCATAACATATCATTGACAATAGCTAGAGACAGGCTCGAGCTGAAAGAAAGACCCACAAATCGGTCTAAGTGGAACACAGTCATAATCGTAAAAAGGAAACCTGTATTGTTGGACCCCCGTACTTTCTTTTTACTATTCACGGGAACACGTTAAACGTCGTTTGAGTTTGTGGTTCTATTAAAAATCCAAATAAAACTCTTGTCACGTAGGATTTATTCGTTGTATAGATATGATTCTTAAAGTGATTATGGCGAGTGTTCAATACATTCCGAGATATTACCTTTGAAACAAATATGAAGTATTGAATAAAGTAGGATCTGCTACTTTTTTTTTATTCCATACTCAATCTTTCTTTAAATAATTCCAACGATTGTATAGGTATTCTTATTGTTAGGCATAGATACATTTTAATAATTTTAGGTTGTAATTTATTGACGTAGCATAAGTAGATATAATAAGTGACTGCCATTCACTGGGTATTGTTATTTAGATAGTTATAGGAGGAAATGCTTTCTTTTCTAGTAAGTAGATATGTATATTACAGCTGAGGTTAGAATTAAGCTAAAATGGACTTGTCCAAAGTTTAATCACCTTCAACTATTGTTCCTGAATGGTCCACATAACCGCCGCGAAATTTCCCTTGTAATATACATACATAGTCTTGTAATATACATACATACATATCACATTTATACATAAATCTCCTGCGCGTTATTAGGCCCCTTTACGCTGAAACGTGGCACGCAACAGCGTCCATTTTCGGTACCCCATTGCGTACGAAGTAGACGAGTTTTTTTTGTTTTATTGTGCCATTTGACGGACGTCGCGTCTCGCAGCCGCGGCCGGGGCGAAATTTTAGATCTTCACAATAATACACTGGGGACGTCACAGGCCGTCGCCCAAGCGTGCGCAGGCGCAGGGGGCGGCCACCCCGGCGGCGGGTCGTTCACCCTGTCCTCCCGACCCCTCCGCCGCCTCGTGCAATCACAGCCCTTTGTGCGCTCGCGCCGAGGGCTACTCGGAGGGCAAGGACTCCATTATTTCTTTGTTTTGAAATGCCTTCTAACCTGAGAAGTTCGAGACCGGAGGGTCGACTTTATTTTTTCTTCTAAGAAAGCCTCACGACGCTGTATCGTCTAAACTCGTCAGCCATGCTGTGCTGGTACTAATATAAACATTGCAGTGTATTTCACTGTGTTCAAATTCAAACGTATTTTAATGTAACGAAATTTCTTGTAGATAAACACCATAAATATTTTTTTCTATAAGTGATTCGATCACTGAATAATATTGAAAGACGAACAGCTATTTTAATTTAGTGTAGCCTAGAGATGCCATTCGTTTATTATCCCTATTCCGTCCTTTCCCACGAATTTCCTTTTTTCCAGTGTCGGGTAGTACGTTACGGAGTCACAGTAAGTGGTTTTGTGTACCGGAGCGGAGACATCAGTGGCGCGTAGACACCCCCTACATAGCCGCTCTACTTAGCCAACGAACCCACGCTGGAGCACTTGACTTGCGCTCGCGCTGAGAACAAGTGCAATACAGTACACTCGACTGCTAAAGTCAAGTTTTGAAACAAAGGTATACAATACACTACGCTAATGGTACTCTACGTACACTGGTATTGGATTTAAAATGTAAAACTAATACCATTTTTTATGAGTTTTAATATTTCTCTAATACTACATGTTATAATTATATTTATTGTTATAATGTTGTATGAAGACAAAGTAAATGTAGGTTAGTTAGCGTCCCGATCTCTTAACACCTGTAAACTATTAAAACTTAATTCACCACTAAAACCAGTGTCGACAGCGCCTGGCTTTCCTTTTACTTTGCGGTTAGTTTGTGATTAGTACCTACTCCCATCTAGCCTACGATTCTATCGATCAATTAACCTATCAAAATTGGCCGTAAAATGAAGATATCATATATTAAATGAACCATAATATATTGTATAGGTAAACTAAGTGTCTGGTACAAATAATGTTGCAATGAATAATTTTATATCTTCTATACGACGATCCCTTCGAAAAAGCAGTTCATATGTCTAATAATCATGTAATTTCATCGCGATTGTACTTCACCCACGTTTTCTATAAATACGTGAGGGCGATGTAGCATCATTAAAAAAATAAAAATTCACCCTTCGTTTTAAATGATCGGGTAGCAGAACAGAGGAATGAAAAAATGAACACCCCACCCGCATACCGGCGGACGAACTCGCTCGCCTCAAATTGAACTGAATTTAGTACATTACAACACAATCACAATAAATGTACACGGTCACGGCTACGTCCGATCATTTCTGTACCTTATCTCCTTCAAATAAAGTTAATAATCGTTTATTATTTTTAGATGTTCTAAATAATTTGAGTGCCTTCGAGGGTTGAAATCATAGGGGTGGTTTGTTTCTATTAATGGCATAATAGCAATTTGTGCAATTGCCGGTTTTTTATAGTTTGAAAGCCCTGTTATTCGATAATGATTCCGTTGAGGAAATATTCAATCGCTGGCGGTTGTTGGAAATTTATTAATTTCAAGCTTTAAGGAATAGACCGATGTACGTTGGTAATATACATTTGCTTTTTTTGTAGGCTCACGGTCACTTGCGGGGAAGCAACGCCTACATGATTGCCTACAAGAACTTTTGATCAATACGAACTTGCTTGTCTCTTTAGGTTATACAGTAGCATCCAAGCCTTGGTACATATTCATTTAAAAAAATCATTTATTTCTTTTTAACGATTGGCAACAGAAAGTATTGCCGTTACACACAACACGTCATTACTTTATTATATTCGAAAGATATCATGTACCTTCCCAATTATAGACATCCACGACTTAATAAACTAATATTGCTTTAAACGAAATTTAAATATGATATGTCAAGAGCATACGACGTTTAACAATAATCTGTTACTACGTATATTTTGGTAAGAGCATCCGATCGACTAGTGACAACAAAAAAAATTAACAAGTGCTTTCACGTAGGATGATTGCACACGATTTTCAGACCTGAATTAATTTTCTTTTGTATACAACTAACAAGTACATTCAATATTTTTTTGCGTGTAACTGAACTAAAAGCAATATACCTATATACAGTCAATTATGTACACAGTGTAAAAGAACAGAGAAATTAAATTCATTTCTCGTTATAGAAATAAATAGGCTTACTGGATTGTAATGGGTGAAAGTAAACTCATTTACAAGAAGTGTTTATTTTCAATTGAAATTGCGCGTTCAGTGATCGAAGTGTTAAACGATATTATAGCTTTTAAAATCTACGATCCACGTGCAGTCTATTAAATATATGGTATTAAATATGCAATTAAACTGTACTGCAGCAAGTAAATAAGAATATGTGAAATCAATTCCAAATAAATTAAAAATCAATAAGGAAAATAAATAATAATAATACGGTAAACTTTTAATAGCCACCGTCCGCTTTATACTGAACCAGCTTATGACTGTACACAACAAACAAATCTAATGTTATGAACGCAATAAACGATTTTTTCAGACACAGATTAGTGAAGATTTGTGAACGCTTCACTTAACTATAACAAAATAATAATATGCGATCGAATACCTGACACTAAACCACCTGGAATATGGACGAGGTACGTAAAATAAACAAGTGAATTCTAAACGGGCCCCTCCCCCGCATGTGGGCAGAGTAATAACCTGCAAACTGTATCCCCTCGCCGCTTATCGGACGGGTCGCGGAACAAGTGTGAGTGGGCCCCGGACTGTCATAGAAGCGGGCTACTGGAAGCGACTTGCACAGATATCGTTTGTTTAGTTTATGATTTTTTTTATAATATGGAAGGATCAGACGAGCATACAGTCCACCTGATGGTAAGTGGCTACCGCCGGCCATGGACATTTGCAATCGACCCCAGATAAGATTAGATTCCTATCTCAGGTCGACCACAGATGCGCCGCTTCCTCTGAGGACTAAGCTGGAATGCCCCGAAAAAGTATGTCTCCCTTACCACACCCTTCAAACCAGAACACAGCAGCGCTTAACACAGCTGTTATGAGGTAGAAACAGGTGTGGCGGTGGTGCCGCCGGAGTCGAGACACAGAGGGTTCTGCAACCAATGCCAATACCAATGCGTTCATTCGAAGAGTATCGACTTAGCAATGTCCTGGTGAATCTTGAAGAAGATTCTCTCAAATATCCGTATCCCATATTGTATCATCAACATTGTAAATTCAGTTGAAACTGTGTAATGGTTACACAGTTATACGTAGACTCTTCTTACCCCGAAGGCGTTTTGAGTTGGGAAGGAAAACATTGTTTTAAATTGCGAATGTTGTGTTCAATGTGCAAGTTTCCTTTGTGGCAGCGATAAAGGGACATTGAATGTATTCCGATTGTTTGGATGTAGGTTTACATTTTTCTCGATATATTTTAGCAAAAGACATAACCGATACTAATTGATACATATTACATTAAATTGTGAAAACTGTATCATAGTAATCAATTTTTTTTTATGTATATTACAAACTGCCAAAGGAATGTATACGAACATTAATAAGTTATAATGATAATAATAAATTAAAATTCTGTATCCTGCTTTTTATAGATTCAAAATCATTATTTAAGTACATTAAATAATTTTTGCATGAATTAAAATTTCCCAAAAATCATGGCAGTGCTTTTGAATGTCGCTTCCAGTGTTGTACAGTCGGCGACAAATATCCTGACATGTCACGTGACGGTTCCGACATGGGGAGTGCGTTCATTCATACCCCGTTACGGTCTAATGCGCGCCGAGAATTACTTTACTTGCGGAAGACTTGTATTATTAGAACGGTGTGAATGAGACATTAAGTTTTTAGCTCTACTATTTTCAGATTGGTCATTTCCACTTAACTTAGTAATTTATTTGCAAATTTAGTAGTTGTAATTTAGTAATTTATTTGCAAAGAATTCAAGAGGCATATTACAAATGTTATAGTGTTATCATTTTACACCTGGATCCTTTTTATTTAATCGGTTTCTGTGTATCGTATTGTTTTTTTTTTTGGAAATTTATTTCAATCTAGGCTATTGAGTTTTACACTCAACAGCCTCATTTAAATTAATCTAAGAGTCTTTCATATAGATATGCTAATTTCAATTCTCAAGTCATATTTAAATGTCGTATTTCAAAGTTGTATTTTTATTTAAATCGATAAAGTATAATTTTTATCGATATAAAATCATTTTTAATTCACTTGTATTTAAAATACCTATTTAGTCTGTGCATTTTTTAACCTATTAGTAGAAACGAAAACATAATATAAGTACATAAATATAACCACGTTATTGGCTTCTCATTGTCACAAAAAAGGCAAAGATCACGACCATACAAACATTAGACTTGTATAACAATGCGATTAAGATAAATATTTTTATATTCAGTTCTGAGTATATTTACATATTTAAGTCAAAATGTCACCAAGCGGGGTAAATTTTTGTCGTCGTCATGAAGCTAAATATAGGTAAGTATATTGTTACAAGAAAAAGATGGCAGGTATACTAGTAGCGCCCTAATTACAAGTTAACAAAAAGCCATTATCGCGAAGGGCCATCCCACGTGACGGAGTCTGTCCTCGGAGAGAAGGGGACGTAAAGCCAAGCCTGGGAACGGCGGGAGGCATATTTTTGTACTTTTTACCAACCGACGAGAGGGGGATGACCGAACGGGTCGTTTTTTTCTCAGCCTGACTCTTGCTCATTTTATTTAGAATTTTCGATTTCGGACACCGTACCGGTTCACTAGTTCGCGTCCAGTTTATATACGAAGGATTCTTGTGGGGTGCGTTTATAATGAACGTAAATGTTTTTTTTTTAATAAAGTAGCAAGTAGGTAAACACCTATGGTTATCTGCAATCGACCTCAAACAGAAGTACAGGAATAGTGTCGTTAGTATTCTGTCATGTTCTTATAAGAATATCAGTTGGTAATATTTAATAAAAACCTTGCAACAGCATTGTGTAGATGTGTTCGTGTAGTTTCAGTTAGTAACTGTGTACTTAGGATCTCTGAATTGGGCACAGCCGCGTTGTTATCCCTCAGAACGTCGCTAGTCAGCTATAGCTCAGCTTACACTGCTCAATCTACATAACCATACTCATCTATGTATTGTACTTCAAAGTAATTACGTAATGCTCACAAGCGCAAGTAAACGTGAAATTAAAATGTCGCAATGTTTCAACGTTTTGACACGTTCGTCGCTTCGCGCCCTTTTATTAACACTACTCATTTTATAAATACAATACAATATGCCCGAGTTTTATATTTATAGCTTACCATATATTTTATTTTTGATATGTGGATATTCGTTATATACTTGCTAGCTATCATTAAAATATCAAAGGGTCATTGAGCAAATAATCCTTACAAAGCTTTTTATTTACTGAACGAATATATTTTACACATTTCCCGTTCCACGACCTTTGAACTCAAAACTCGAGAATATCAATTTAGGAATAAAAGTTTTACAGATAAATAGTAAAATCTTTACTCAGAGTTATCTTGCGTAGGTACTATGTACATGTAATTACTTAGAGATATTGTAAGGAAAGAGTGGTTGTAAAATTTCAATGAGTTTTGCCAGTAATAGTTATTACAAACGTAATGCTGACTTTCTCGGACATAGTTTCGAAACTGTCGGTAAGACTTTATAACTGAACTGGAGAAATGATCATTCCTTTTTATGTACTTTTACGTGCTTCGAAGTAAATTTAAAAGGTTATTAATTTACACATGTAAATGAATTTTCCTTACATGTTATTGTCGCTGTAGCACAAAACGCTCTAAATGACTAAATCCTCTAAATGGCACAAATATAACCTGATCACAAAGATATCACTGTGCCAGTCCGATCAAATCATTCTCACCATTTATAGTGTATCTACTAACTCTATTTAAAATAAAATACTAACATTAGAACAAAATGAAAGAAAGTTGATTCGTAAACTTACTAAGTTAATTAGTGAACACCTGTTTTTCAACGTCGGGCACGCAGCAGCGACTTAACTAATTTCAAACTGTTACCACCGAGAGGTCGTCTGTTATCTGGAGACGTTACGTACGAAAATACAACAGTTTAAAAAAATATCCCTATTTTACCGTAGGATTAAGCCTCATACAATGAACTCGATATTAGAGAACGTAAATTAAGTAAACGTCTGTGTTATACTAACTCGGCAGCTGATAAACGTACCTACCATATAATACTTATATAGATATTTTTGCTACATCGAGACACAGAACAAACAAATGTGTTCATTATACAAATGTTAGTCGGATGGGAATCAAACTCACAACCTCCGGTTTTGCAATCAATTTCTCTAACATTCGAACACGAGATCACACAGCCATTCGAAATAGCAACAGTACATTGCTTGTACAATTTTCCCCTTTCACGAGCTGACATAGCATGATGCGCGTATTGGATGAAAATTCTCTATCTAATCTACGGGCACGGCGCGGCGGCCACCCCGCGCATTGATCGCGCCTGCACCATGCGGGCGATATCGATACATCGATGGGTGGAGGACGCCACCCTGCAGCCAGGACACCGTACAGTCCGCCGCCGACATCGACAAACAGTCAGACGAATGTAAACAGTGTCACAACACAATAAGGTGAAAATGCCAAATGTGAGAGGGTAGTTTTGTCGCCTACCCTAGAGCCGGTTATCTGCGCGGATCGATACACGCCGTGGAAAACTACAAGCATATGCAGCCAATTCATCACTCTTGTACCCGTATTATGGCCCTCTATTTCAATGGTCCTTGCAATTAATTATAAATTGAGGTAAACGCTCAAACATAAACTAAGTCTATTATCATAATTGAATTACTTCTGATGTCTTACTCCTATTAAAATAAAATATATTTGACCCTGTGTAAAACAGTTACAGGATATGTCATACTCTTGTATCACTTGGAATGTGGTTTGAAAGAAACAGTATTGAGAAAAGTTAATCAACTGAAACAAGACGTGAATTTACGAAGTTTTTTTTTTTCAATGAAAAAGCAGACATGGACCCCTTTATACCTTGGACAGGTATCCAATCCTTTCAAACCAAATCAAGTAAATATATCAATAGTCTTTTAATGTACTTTCTTTCTGTGTGTGTGTGTTGCCTGGAAGATATCGCGAAGTAGTAATAAGACCAAATGTACATATACTTTTGTATTAATGCTCATATGCGAAATAGTCTTAATATGTATGTATCAGAAATAATCTGAAAGTGCATCAAAATTGACAATATGTAAATGATATCTTACTCCTCAATAGGGTTAGTAACACATCGCCGACTGACATCAGATACGGTGTGTATTCGTATTTGAATTTTGATATAAGTGTCAGTGGAGTCGGCCATAACCCCGTGGCGCTGGCGAATCGGAATTAATATTATATGTAACATTAATCCACAATTTGGGGAATTTCAGATCCATAACTTCTACCGAAACAATAAATATAATCTTTGTAAATTGCTTGGAATTTTCAGTTCTTTGCTGTTTTAAAATTCCTTAGATTTACTACTTGTAATGTTTTGAATTAGTTTTATCGTTCTGCACTACTTTTTTAATGTATATTCATCGAAATATCGTACCCTCAAATGTCGTGACTCTACACATCTATACAGTTACTGTAATTGACAGTTAAATTCTCATGGTTCCACTTTTAAAAATGTATCAAGTTATCTTAACTGACTTTCTCCTAGAAATCGAATCGTTATGTATTCTAAACTTTTAAAAAGCACGTAACTTTATCTGATAAACTAGTCGCTCTGGCTACTGTACGGGAGTGATTAAAGGTTATTTTTTTATTCTATAGCTTTATTCATCTTACATCGATCATTATCAAAAAACAAAGGTTTTTTATATACACGTATATGTCTGGTTTAAAATAATTATTTCTTCATTCATTAATCATAACCAAAATAAGAGGGTCCAGTAACTACGATGGATGTTCATTGAAATCATTTCAATTTCAAAAATTAATACAACACGACTTTAAAAATTAAATGTAAATAAATGTATTAAAGGTTATATTTATTATAATAACAGAATGATTGATGATCAAAACCTTCGCCAAGGAGGCAATATTGCGTGGATAACATTTGAAACTACCAAAAGTATTTGGAAAAGTACGAGTAAATTAGATTGATTTTTCATACATCATAACGTGATTTAAAATAAGTGTGAGTAGACGAGACAAAACGTAATTTTAAGATTTTACATCAAAACTCACAGTATACCTACGTTTTATAAGTTTATGCAACTGAAGTGCTTACACTTGGACTGTGACACTATATTATGTTAATTATCAGGATATTTTACCCCAATTGGACCCGGCAGGCAGGTAGTATTCAATACCGTGACGATTTTGTGTGCTTTGACGAATAAAACAAACCAAATTAATGACTGACCTTTGTTACTTAGGTACATTTTATAAGCATGCAAATAATAACATAATTATATTATATGATCTGAATACAAAGAATTTCAAAAGATTAAATACGAATATTGAATCTCTGAAAGAAACGCTACCTTTATCTGTTTTTATCTGATAATATAATTCAATAATTTACTACGACATGTGAACTTAATTTAATTAAAACTAATTAAAAATCGATTGAATAATTACCATAGCAATTAGAGCATTATCTTAATCTAAGCACTGATTTGTGAACAATGCCGTATAAGACATGATTGTATAG
>DWQT01000637.1:0-20871 GCA_018244895.1 Myscelus amystis hages | reverse complement strand
GCCTGAGATAGGAATCTAATTTTATCTGGGGTCGATTACAAATGTCCATGGGCGGCAGTAGCCACTTACCATCAGGTAGACTGCATGCTCGTCTTCTACTTCCATATTATAAAAAAAAAATATTATTTGTATTTTTACCCGTTATATAACCGTTCTCTTTCTAACATCTATTTCGAATAAGATATTAATAGGTTCGTCTAGACATGATGTTCTAAAACTATTCTGTTTCAGAACTCACATCTCAGATTATACGATAACATTTCTAGTTAGTGAAAAGCGGTGTTCTCTTAATACATTTGATGTATTCGAAAGATTGTGTTAGTGAACGCCATTATTGAGAGATGTTTGTGGATTTGATTTCTATGTACGACATAATATATTTGTGAGACCACGATTTATTTTCTTCTATCCGTGTATAAAATTATCTATATAAAAGTGTAGATTTTAATCAATACCACAGTAGTTTATATTGGGAGTCAATAAAACAAGTGAGTGAATAATAAGACATTTACTGGCTATAAGGGTAGTCATTTTGTTACACTATGCTCATTGCCTACTCTGTTATAGACCTGGCGTGATGGTTGGTCAATAATAATGTTGTTCATTACCTATTTCATCAGCTCAACAACGATTATTTTCATCAAAGGACTTTTATTATTATGTTAATTAACATATCACATAATAACTTTAATCGCTAATCGCTCCCGCTTGCTAGCATGATCGCGCCCATACATTACGGAACTAAAAACACGAACATAAATTACGGCAAGTTGAACGCCCAATTAGCTTAATTACTTGACAGTTTTGTACCAATGAAATGTTGAAATTAATTTGATATGCTATCCGTACAAATTTATTTCGCCTCTTCTCGGAATTACCAACAAGTGTTAAATGATAACAGGTCAGCTATAATAACTTAGCGGCGTGAATGTTATAATATTTGAAAAAATCTTTTATATATTCCTACTTCGTGCAAGTCTATTTCAAGGTGAGTTTCGTACGTAAGGATACCGTTTTTTTCGTATGATCTCGTGTGACTGTAAGCTCCTCTGAGGTTAGCGAAGTGCAATCTAGGATGTACTGCTTAATTCCATTTATTTTAGCTAAATCTGTTTTAAACCAATTAATAAGCGGGTAATGTTTGGGCAGTTTTTTTTTTAATTATTTATGACATGGAAGTAGCAGACGAGCATGCAGTCCACCTGATGGTAAGTGGATACTGCCGCCAATGGACTTTTGTAATCGACCCCAGATAAGATTAGATTCCTATCCCAGGTCCACCACAGATGCGCCCCTACCCCTGAGGACTAAGCTGGAATGCCTCGAAAAAGTATGTCTCCCTTACCACACCCTTCAAACCAGAACACCACAGCGCTTAACGCTGCCATTATAAGGCAGAAATAAGTGTGGCGGTGGTGCCACCGGAGTCGAACCACAGAGGGTACTACCACCTTACGAATTAATAAGAAATAAAAGAAACAAAGATGATTCAAAACAAGGTAATAAGAAATTGTTTACCAGATCCACAGCATTGTTTTAAAAAAGCTCTGGAATGTTATACATTGTAAATTCAAATTCAACATTCCCGGTTAATTATAAGTTCCCTTTCAAAGTCGCTGCGACGTTTCTTTATGTCTCTCTCGCACTAAATCTTGGGTGAGGAATATATCGACGTGGGTATCCGCTTAATGTAAAATGTACAAATTCCGCGCCGATGTAAGCTCGAAGCCGTTCCCTCTGGGGTTGTAAACTATTCAGTATGCCCGAACCCTGAGCCAAATTGCACCGAGAACGACCAAAATACATGTTTAGATATTCTTAATTTAGACGGCCAAGTAATTTTGTTCTTATTTCGGCTGCTCTGCACAGGAGGGGCGCGTTACGCTCGGCGATTCCATTAAAACTCAATTTGCACTTTACTCAGTCCGGATTAAGGTTGAAATTTAGTTTTGCGTTCGCGTGCATTTGTCGTCACAGCGGCGGCGGGAAAAAAGGAAAATTTCTGAATGCACTCAGAACGTGAAAAAGTGCAGAATACGCGTCGTTTACAATTTCTGTTCTTTTCTATATATTTGATGTTCAAATATTGTAGAAAAAGTTTAACTGTAGGTACTTTCCTGTATTTGTTTCGTTCATGGACAATTGTATTTCCAAAGACCAATAAATGCATTAATTTTGATTGACTGTGAGATTGCAGTTATTTAACTTCCAAACTGACGCAATTTCAAGCAATGTTTCTACCCCTGTTTTGCTCTTTTGATGTTATCTTAAAGTTCTCACTATCACCATCGGCGGACAGGTAGAAAATGTTACTAGGAATTAATTCCGCCCTTGGTACAACCTAGCAGCTTTAGATGGTGCATATGAAACGTAAATATGCGCATTCTGTTTGGTTTCATTCTAGGTATCCGTAGTATTCAGGACAAATTTAGCGAGACGACGAAAACAGGACAGCACGAAAGTCAGAAATTTGCACCCTTTTTTAAGGTAAATCCCATGTACATACGTCGAGGATTAAAATCGGCATAAGGTAAATGCCGCCGCGTCGCGCGAGGCGCACTATTTTCGCACACAATTTCTGCTTATTCTACCCTCGTTTTACACTTATTTTGCGTCAACGAATGCGTTTCGTACGAAATGTGTGCGGTTTTTCGGACGTTCAAGTTTACTCTTTTCTCAACTATCCCCTTTTTATATGAATGTGTTGGTTATTGGGTGGTAATTTGTGATACTCCAAAGTGGTTTGTGAGCTTTTTAATCGTTCAAACTTAACAGGAATTACAGCCGTATTTAGATTTAATAAAATGTAAATCGTATTTATTTTATAAAGTCACGTTTGCTGATATATTTAAACTCCTTGTAAAAATGTAATTAGTTCGCCTCCTTCTACGGACTCAAAATTATTCTCACGACAGATAACTTTTTATTTGTTATGTGCGGTTTCTTTAAGGGCGTTTTCACATCGTACACACTCTCATTTCATTGATGCCCTCTGCGCGTGCGAGTCGCACGCATCACAGGAAAATCGCACGCTGCCGCTGGCGCAAACTCGCGTGACAGGAAAAGCCCCTTCGTAACATTTCGTAATGTTTCTTAACATTTCATCAACAAGATTTTTTGTTTTCATAATAATTTCAGTACAAGACGAGACATGCACGATCGCTCGTAATGATTCACGCATGAAATATTCGCATTATAAATTATGGTACATAAGTATCTGCTGACCACATGCTAAAAATATTATGCTTTTATTATTAGTTGTAGGAAGCGCGCACGTCAGTATGGTCCTGACGCGGTGGCGTAGTGCAAATTTTATGATTCGAGTACTTAATCTACGATCTACATTTGGATGCATGATAGATATTCGAAACTGTTGAAAAGATTATCTATGTTAAGCTGTTTTATGAATGAAAATCTTATGAAATCGTCATGTGGTAAAAAAAATTCATCAGATTCAATTATTCGAGTTAGATAGGTTTAAAGAAATTTAGTTCTCATAAGAACCCTGTTAATTTGTACGCCGTAAAAGGCAAAATATGGACTGAACTAGTAACTTTTTAAGATCTCTAATGTACCCATATTTGTGCAAATAAATGTCTTTTGTCTTTGTTCATTTACAATGAGATTTAACAATATTTAACAAAATATATACGTAGTTTGTTGTCAGAAGTAACATGGTCAAAGTATTGTCGATCATAAGTATCTGACAGCTGACTTGTTTATGTTAATACAAACTGTTTATCTATTCTGTGTCCTTTTTTTAAATATACTCTACGTGATGACACGTTTTTATATATTCTCATTATAACAGTATATCGTTCTGTAATAATTCACTCGGCGTGCCATTAGCAGACAATTAATACTTTCTCAGCATCCCTTCATCGCCCACACGTGGTGAGTTCCTTCACCCTCGAACGGAAACCGGCCACGTGGTGGAAACCCTGATCGACAATAAGGGGGCGTATTCTAAAAATATTACACAGATTTCGTGGACGGCGGTGTTAGTACGTTCAGACGCCGCGCCGCGGTCGGCCCGCGTTCGAAATTCGAACGAATCCGTCAAAGGTTCGCTCCATGATCGATGTGATTTTAAGTGCTTCGAACGATTCTTGTGTCGTGTGTGTTTGTCTTATTCGGGTGAGTTCCAAATGAAATTCGATTTTTAAATTTTTGAAACATAACCGTTATAACAGTTCGAATCGCGATGTTCCAATTCTCCTTGTTTGAATTTCTTTGTAGCTTTGAATTTGGAACATTTAAAAATACATTGTTTATTCGTAATGTTTGCAATTGTTGGTAACCAAAAGATACTTGTGTGATATTTTCTTGTAACGTTTTGTATAGACTTATTCTTTTAATTTTGTTCTAAGTATTGAAAAGATAAACACAGGTTCATAATTATTTTATTGAATCAGTGCAAAATGTTCTAAATTTACCTTACCAAGTTTTCTCCTAGCGTTAATTCGTAATCAAGTATTAGCTTTATAAACTCTTAATCTCGGAATTTTGAATTGAAAACATGCTGAGTCAAAAAGCTTAAAATAAAGCTCTCTCTCGACGGATACAGTTCAACTTCCGGTCTCATTTCGGTATTGGTCTGTAAGAAAACTTTTTTATTTGACTGACCTCTTGATCTAGTGGGTAGAGACCCCGACTGCTACAGCGAAGGTCGTAGGTTCGATTACCGACGGAGAAAACCATTTTTGTATGAGCACATCTGTTTCTTCTTTGTCTGGGTTTTGTAAATATATTCATAAGTATGCACAGGAATATGTATTTTTATCGACCGTACGGTTAGCAACACAGGCGTTTCATTGCTTAATTTGGAATTAGATAGCCGTGTGTGGTGGTACTGTACTGTTGCAATTATTGTAATTAAGTTTTGAAAACGAAGTGAATCGTTTTTTATTACGTATTTATTTTGTATAAATTCTTATTAGTTACAAATAGCTAAGGCACATGCAAGACTATTGATGACTCCTTACTACTGTCTACTAAAATGTTTTACAAAGAATATCCATCTTAGGACGCATGTACACTTTCCGTCAGGCGACATCGCGGTCAAAGGTTTCCTTATCATATTAACATTACCTCATCACGGTCAGCGTGCAGAAAAACTCTAAGATTTCATTGAGATGCCGTAACAAACGTTTCTTAACGTCAGCAACCGGAACTGACCGTGCTTTGTGAAGGACGGAAGGATGCAAGAGATGGGCTACTTCAGAAAGGCCGTAAAATAGTTGTTGTTATGATTATTATTGTTTGTGTCGTTTTAATAGGCCATGTTTAAACTTGCTACTCGTGACGTAATCGTCTGTGATGTAGAAACACATTTTAGACTGCTACCCAAATTTTCTTCGTGGTAAAACATATGAGGAAGATTGAAAAATACAATTATTGTTACTTAAAAGTATTAAAAACAAACGCATGATTGAATAACGTCTATTAAATTGTATAAATTAGTGTAACATCTTCAATAGCTCGGTAATCTTCTAAAACGATTTATAAAAGCTTTCAATCATTATCTATGTCTGCTCCATTTGCTCTCCAATCGAAGATTCAATTTTGCGATCCATCACCTATTTAAACACTCTGTATATACAGCTAGTTTGACTGTTAACGATATGCGAGAAGCGATAATTTGTGATACAGATATAAAAGCAACCAGTTTTCCATTCCACGGCTGGGCAATTCTGGACTCTATGCTCAGTCAAGTTATTAGAATGCGGTGTACTAAGGTTTGGGTGATCGTTAGTGCTGAGGTTTTTCAGCGTTTCCGTACTTCCAAGGGCACGTTAAGCGGTTATTTCCGGTTATTACCGGTTTTTTATGAGTGCGAGAAGTGGACTTCGGAGATCTGCTTCGGTAAGAACTGCACAAGAAGACAGTGTCAAGACTAATTCATCAAATATTCACAATGCCATTGATGCAAATATTTGATTGCAAGCTGAAAGAAGCTGAGACCATAGCCAATAGAAATCTTTAGTCTCTGTCTATTTGTGGAAAATAGATATATAACTGTTTGTCAGATAACCCTTCTCTCTTTGCCGTGATAAGTGGAGTAAGTGCAGGACAAAGAGAATGCATTTTTATAATTTCGTGTCAGAAGCTAATTATTTACTTTATCCGTTTTATTTATGGCATCAACGTAGTTCTGTATTAGGTATAGTTTTTATTATTAAAAGTTGTATAAAAATAATTCACAGTCTGCATTCCGTATAAATTACTGCTATCTGTGGCATGTCATAAGCCGGTGATCTATTAGCGAGGCGGACTGTTGACCCTAAGTAACTCCTAGTTGAATACCTAAGGGTTCTATACAGTCTGATACTAGGTACCTTATTAATAGAATTTGTTTTTTTTTTATAATATGGAAGTAGCAGACGAGCATGCAGTCCACCTGATGGAAAGTGGCTGCTACCGCTCATGGACATTTGTAATCGACCCCAGATAAGATTAGGTTCCTATCTCAGGTCGACCACCGATGCGCCTCTACCCCTCAAGACTAAGCTGGAATGCCTCGAAAAAGTATGTCTCCCTTACCACCCTTCAAACCAGAACACAGCAGCGCTTAACACTGCTGTTATAAGGCAGAAACAGATGTGACGGTGGTGCCGCCGGAGTCGAGCCAGACGGTTCCCTACCATCTTAAAAAATTTTAATTTCTTACTTGAGACCCAAACTGACCCAAAATTGACATAAACTTCAGTATAAGTTGTTACACGTTGCCGATGTGCTGTTCACAACGATTGTACATAAAATATGTGGCAAATATCGAAACCGTTGACGTCAATTACCTACCACAAGTGTACTAGATAAATATTTCATTTCCGAAATTACACGCGTAGCTTGTTGTTCCATTTTTACTTTACACAACAATTAATTTTTCAGAACAAAGATTTTAAACATATATTTTTTAATACTTTTACTGATTTCTTGAATATTATGAATATTTTTTTCTACGATATATCACTAACAGTGAAGCCTTCTTTTATTTCTTTTATTTGCGTCTGTTCGTTATAAAATTACACATTTTCGTAATTGTAGCGATTACTCAGAACCTCACAACGTATGACTTTTAAGAAATGAGGCAATTATTGTTCATTTGTTACACAACACATCATCGGCTTTCGCAATAAATAAGGTGCATACCATATCAAAATGGTTGCATAACCCGGTATTGGTTCGGTACGCTTTCCACCTGCCCACGTACGGTGTGGGCTGAGAATTTGGTGGCGATGCATCGTGGCGAAACGTGGGCTACCGTGACAGACACGTAGGCGCTAAATATTATAATTAATACATCGCTTACAACAGTTTAAATCGATTTATTACAATTGACATATTTTATCGTCTGTATAAAATAAAACGGAACCAATATCTCTACATAGTATTGAAGCATCTGTACGCTTAGATCTTTCAAAGAACGCAACTAATTTTAATGCGATTTTTATCAATGGACAAAGTGATTTAAAAGCAAGAGTTATTTGTCTAATAAATGCAAAGTAATTGTGTCCTCCCGTCTTTCTCTTCCTTTCTTCTGCCTGTTGCAATGAAATTTGATAGTGGGGTAGTTTGAAGCCTGGGAAATAATAGAGTACCTATATTTTTTTATCCCCGTACAGGTTCAAAATCTACACAAGACACAGCTACTCTAAGTAGTGACATATTTCTGAAAATGAGTGATTATATGTGACTGCTTATCCACCTTTAGCTGCAGACGTTGACTGGCCTCTTGATCTAGAGGTGAAGAGATGAAGATCTTAGTTTTAATTCCCATCTAGGACAAGACAGAGTGGCAATAAAATTTTATTAGAAAGATTGTTTATATATTTCAGGACGTCTTGCATGTAACTGCTGTGTAGTTACCTTCGGGTAGACTGTATTTTTCCTATAATAACCGACTAATCCGATATAATCCTTTTAATTTGATGTTGTCTAAACAGGTAGGTTTATGACCATTCATAATTACTTTTACGATCATGGAGGCTGTTTAAATTTAAATAACATACCTTATAATCTATACGAAAACTCTCGTACTTTCCTATAAGGTTTTCCTACTAAATGGCTTGATCAATTTTCACTTCTTTTTTATATTTACTCATAGGGTCCTTTGGATAGCTCGTAGCAATAGATGGAATTGGTAGATGGCGCTGCTTTCAAGATCCAGATTTTTTATACACATTCCCTTTTACCTTTCCAAAAAAGAACAGATGTGATCCCACATTTTTCACTTTACCACTCTATAACTAGCATATCATAATAAAACAATATTTGCACTAGCCACGTACGTACGACGTCAAATGTAAAGCGCCCTCTAGCGAAGAAAATAAAACACATACCGGATGGGTTTTTAAAGTTCGTACACCCAAAAGTAAATATTTAGTTTGTAGGTGTTATGTTTTAAATAAACGTATTTATTGCAATAATATCATCTTCCAGTATATTATACTTGTAAAAATTTATACATAGAAATAAAATCGTAGCTGACAAGACTACTAGCTAGTTACATCAAATTTCGATAGAGGGCAGTAGATGTTATACAGGAGTACTTGTAATTAATTAACGAATTGGGCAAAGCCACAGGACTTTTTTGGTGCAATCACTAACGGTGAAAAATTACACTTCGATCACTCATATAGTAGTACTTTTGTAACTAACTTGAATAAAAATATTCACATTTACTATACCGAAAGTTATGTTACAAAACTCATTTACCGTCTATAAATTACACAGATAAAATCTGAAATTGTTTTTATTACGTTTATAATCAAATAATGAAATGAAATACACATAGACACCTCTGTAGTGCATGCCAGTAATTGTAAATAACAAATTTAACCAGAAAGATTATTTAATATTTTCGCTAGAGGTCCAAACGCATGTAAAATAATAAATATTTTGCATATTATAATATTCTCGGTGTAGCAAATCGATTTATTGTTTTTTTTTTTTTTGAAAATACGTACATCCTACACCTACTCGTAGTGGCGAAAATATGGCTAAAAATTTGATCATAAATGACAATAAATGTTTTTAGACATTGGGTACTGCGCTGCGGTAACCATTAACGATAATAACGATTTTTAAATTAATGAATAAATAAGCCTAGACGTTTGGTTTTTATTGTAGTTGAAGTTATAATGTAAAAGCTAATTATCAATGATTGCATGAAGTTTATATATGCATAACAATAATATTAATAAATTTACAGCGGTATTAGGAATATTTCAGTAAGAAAAATCAACAATTATCGCGGGATGAATTTAATAGTTCGCCACTCTCGTGCAATGCAGTAACATTATTTATTTTGCGCGGTCCGCCAAAGACAGTAAAATAGTATGAGGCTGTATGAAGAACGTTTGTTTTCGTGTGCGAACGTCATTCGTTCTTTGTTTTTTGTTTTAAAAATGTTAAATAAATAAATCAGTACATTAATTGTTGTGGTTATATACCTATGAAGAAAATGTTACCCTAAAACGCGAAAATTTACTTTCCGAAGTTTACTTTAATTACTGTTACATAATCTGAACGTACAGACGAACAATTTAATTTTTTTTTAATTTACTTACAAAATAAGATATTAGACAATATTGTGATATAATGATTACCATTAATTGCAATAAACACATCAGTAAAATCGGACGATAAGAAAACGTTACAAAAGCAATAAGTAGCTTGAGGCAGAATGTAATTATTTATGACCAATTTAGTATAAGTAAATTAATTGGGCAACTTGATACATTATTATCCCACTATGAATGTAATCCTTATAATGTAAAATTATTTGTTATTGTTAGAATTCGTATTCAATTAGCAAAGGTTTTCCTAATCCAATAGTCCTTGATAATTTCAAGTGTATGTTTTAGTTCAATTATAAATCAGGCTTAAAATTTATGTCATTACAAAAAAGCTGTAAGAATAGGTAGATGTTGATCTACTCTTTGGATTAATTTAGAATTTAATTTATTCGTTTTTTAATCGATTAAAAGATGTAATTTTTGAGTTGAAAGAATGTGAGATTGTTGGTCTCTAACTACAAACGTTCCGTGCTGTGGGATAGATAACAAGCACTTTTCCTTACATTATACATTAGCATAAACGAAAAAAGAACAATATCCAGACAAAAACTAAGTACTTGCTGCAGGAAACAAACCCCCCATACCATAAGAGAAACGTGATGGCAAAGGATTGTAAAGAGTGGTAATATTTTGGACGGTGTGGCAGGGCGCAGGGTCGTCGACCGTTCTCTTCGTTGGCGCGCTATTTCAGGCACCGATGTGCCCCGGTCCCGGCCGACTTTGCCCGATCGAACGCTCCGCGTAAACAAACAACATGGCCGAACTGTCATTCACTAATTCATTCATAAACGATCACTGATTCTGACAAATTGACAACTCATTATCTGTACAGGAAACAAAGTTGTGCCAGGATTTATTTTTGACGAATAATAGTAGCTAATTTGAATTATTCAGCTAATAAGACTTACTTATGTGTACATAGTATGTACATTGAACGTTTATTTAAAATTTCATAATAATTACTATAGTATAAAAGATAAATGTCCAGTTAAAAAGATTTTAATAATAATCACGTTTAAATAAATAAATGGTTTAAATCTATAATCATGAAGCGCCGACAGATCTTGTCATTATAATAAAATCTAACGTATCTAAATGCTTGTAACGCCTTTACTGTATTTTAGATCAGCCTGAGCGGGTAAAAATTGTAAGCGTACAATAATATGGGATTAGCGAGGTCACGATTGTACTGCTAACTAATCTATAACATGTCCATGCGAATAGATTTGATCGGGACTTATTCTTTTTTAGGTATATATCATGATAAAATAAAAATTAATTATTCACTTAACCCATTTTGGTCCACTGGTTTTTGACGCTGATTGCTGAGTCGTGAAGAGCCGGATCGATATTCGCCCAGGACAAATATTTATGTAATGATCGCGAATACTCGTTCTATGCCTAGTATAAAAATATGTGTTAAGTATGTATTCACAAATGTACAAAATATAGTTTATCAGCTTTCGAACCACCACAGCACTGGCTCTGCCTATTTGTTATCCGAACGATAGCCGTGTATAAAGTTGTCTCAAGATATTATTGTTAGAAGTCGCTTAAGAAATGTAGGTATATTGAATTAACTTAAGTTTAACATTCCATTAGAACATTCTTTGCAATTTTTCGATCCAACTTAAACTGACCGCCAATTTATACAACTTAAGGATGTTAATTTTAAAATGGATTAGTAATATTCGTATACCATTACGGCAGGTGGGTAACGGGGTAGGCAAACAGCACCGAGTTTATATATCTATTATTTCTGACCTAGTATACTTCTAGCTTCATCGCTGTCTCCATATTCGTACATATACGCTGATTTTGGAGACTGCTGGCTCCCACACTAAGTGCATGTCTTAATCAACTTACAGCCTTCCGTCATAAGAAGAATGAATGCTAACAATTCTCGTCCCGCTCAGCGCCCAACACCCACACCGATACAATCTCGACGCTATGTCTATTCGTATGATGTTGTATCAATATTCTGTTGTATAATGTATTCACAAATCTGTTTGCTGCACAATAAACCCACATAGAGTTGTGAGTGGGCAGATTTCTATGAAATACAACTGTTCAATCTCATAACTAAGTAATCATAAAAAATACCAAGAATTGTTATGAATGGTATTATTACTTGTGACTGATGTAGTACAATACTTGTAGTATGTACTTATAATACTTATAGAGTAGAGTAGTATAGCAAATTTTTATTATGCATCAATGCTAAGAGCCGCTATTTATCCTGAGAGACAGTATATAAAATAAACAGTTGAATAAAAATGAAAAGGTCAGCTTAAGAGATTTTTATAATGCGAATAACCGAATAACGTCGAAGGTGTATCATATTTTGAAATCAATGTTTTGTTTTTAAAACTGCATTTTGATCTTTAAAAAAATACATAAAATCATTGGTCCATTGATATGAAAGTCAGTTCAAGATTACGGATTACCTCTATATATGTAGACTTTGATGAAAGTAAAAGAGGGAGAGACGACAGTTTGCCAAAACATTAGACTCTAAGGTTTAGAGGATGGCAATCCTCAGTTTCTGCCTGTCCGTGGTGGACATAATCTTTGGTGATTTAAAAAAAAACATTTAATTACACATCGTTCTTACCTTACGGTTTTTGTCGGGTTCGAAAAAAAAGTAAAAATTCGTACTCCACTACACGTGAACCAAAAGAACGCGTAAGAACATTTTATTACAGTGTCACAGACGCCAACAATGAGAATGTGAACATCGCATACAAAGTTTCCGTACCTGTACAATGTCCACTAGTGAACGTCGGGCGGAGCTCTGTTGGCTTATTCCATTAGAGCTCCAGTATAAACAGTGGCCGGCTAATGTGTTGTATGTGGTGTCTAAGTGTCGCTGTCGTGACCGCAGCACGCGAGGCTCGAGTCGTGCCGCTCCGACGAGAAATATTCTACAGAAACGAAAATTCTTATACAACTCGTACCACTGTTGCAATGTGTTTGGCTTGTATAAATAACAAATATTCATGCCGTAATTGTTGTACACGGCAACAGTTACAAAGATGTCGCTGGCACATCTTACTTAAAGGGCGAGTATTTGTGATATTACACAGTTTTATGCATGTTTATTTCATACATATTAAATTTAACGTACCAGTACTCATTTTGTACTAAAACTATGCATTAACACAACGCAAACAAATATTAAAATAACTATTCTAGTACGACAGACGGTATAGTACGAAAATGGTACTAAAAAGCGTGTATTGTTACTGGGAGCGTACCCCACATCTGTAGCGCATATTCGAGCCCTTTGTCTCGGACCATGTGTCGCTTCGGACCGTTTTTGTGCCGTTTTTTCGACGAGGAAAATAAATACCATTCAACGGGCGCATATATCCGGTACACCCGTTGGTCACTGAATTAGCTATTTGCATTTAAATAAAAACAAAAGAAAGTCTCTCTGGGTTGATGTCTCTCGAAATGCTCTCTACTAAGGTCACATTAATGAAGTTATCATAAGTGTGTATGTTATTGTAATAAAATATTGTTAGGACACGAATAAAAGCAATTTAATCTAATTACTACTTACCGACTTCCAAAACTAAATATATTTAATATCATTGCCAATGATTTTCGTGTTTGTTTTTAATGGCTTGTACCTAAAAAGAATTCTTTTTAAAATATATTATCGACGTTTTCTTGTAAACGAGGGATAACAAGTCATAGGAAGCCTGTATATTTTATAATAACGAACAACACTGAACGCAAAAAAATATAGATAAGTACGCGAATATCCGTTTCCTTGTTTGGATAAAGTGTTACAAGATGTTCACGGCAATCCTAAACGAAGTGGCATTAACAGATAAAGCTCAATGTCCCTCGTACGCGTTGAAGAGCTGCCAAGTCGCGGTTCCTGTTTACCGCCACCTATCTTTCGTCGCGGTCTGCTGAAATAAACGCGTATTAAAACGAGTAGTACGCGTGCTGTGTGTAACATAGGACATCAACAAAAAAAAACTAAATCGTATGCTTGCGATGTTACGGAACGTGTGTTTCTGAGTCGTTACGTTGAATCAAATATTAATGTGACTAAGATGTTTGCTGATATTCAAAGTAACTTTTTGAAATCAAATAGGTGTTTGTTTTATTACGGAAATCTTTGATTATAGTTCGAACTATAACCGAAGTGGTACTCACAAATTTTAATGAGATATTAGGTCTTTTTTCCTATTTCAGTTCGTTAGTTTTCCTATTATCAATATCATCTGTATTCTTTAACTCAAAACATAACACGACCAAGCGTTGCTATTAATTGAAAGAATTATCACAGTGGTTCTTTCCATGAGCCAGACAGTGATTGTGTGAGTATAAAAGATTTCCTCAAAAATTACGTCAATATGAGATACAGGAATTCCGATTATTGTCTGTAGGACTACCCATATACATGATCAATATATTCGGAACGGAAGTTCGTACATACGTCACTCCGTCCTGTCATGAATATCTGTTCAATAATACACACGCGGCGGCTGCGTCATCATTTGATTGTGGAAAGTTAGCATTAGTATACCTAGGTACTATCGATTATATTATGCAATTACAAATCTATTCATTCCATCTTTGCATACATAGTTGGATCACATAAATGAAACTAGATCAATGATAGTATCGATAATAGTCAATGTTAATTTCAATATATTTCTATAGGTATATGTACGTTACCATTAATTATGGTTAAGATGAACAAACCGGTTTTAGGACATTCAATATTTCTAATATATTTTGTATTAGGTACTTTTACACAAATATTATGAAAGAAAGAAATAAACATTACGTAATACTCCTTTTAATCGAATGCACGAAATAGGTACTTAAATATTTTTAGTGGCTGCATGTAGGTACCTAGTATGCTTATGCCATGTGTGAATCAGAGTTATCGTACACGCGGCTAAATTTGAGATTCAATGCTAGGTAAATAGACATTTTGTTATCGGATCATAAATCTAAAGTAGCGAGCGTCCTCAAAACGTCCCCTGTAACTTATTTGACATTGCTAAACTCGCGTGGCTCGTATCGAACGATCAAAAAAATTTTTTTTTTCTTATTAACTTCTTCGTTGGTAGTATCTCGAGTTCCGCGTAAGGCATGGCCTTGGTGGGTGTTGACCAAATATTTTTTCTCCTCGAGTATTACAGATAATACATTATACTTGTTATCTGTGTAACAACCGACCACCCGTCACGGCGAAGCTTCGACACGGGAAATATACGCGAATTCTGGATACTATGAGCGTGACGCACTTGTGATCACTACTGATATAACAAATGAATTATACACGTAAAATATGTTGTCTAACTAATTCGTAGAATGATATTATGTTTATAATTATTGCCGTGAACAGATTCATCGTTAAATGTTTACGTAATGTTGCCAGATATGTAGCTACAAATCTACCTGATTGAAGTGGATATTATAATACACAAAGCATTGGCTTACTGTGTAGTATGTATGAAATACAAATGTATATTCGTATCTGCTTTTAACTACGTTTCTAATTAAGTTTTACTATTCACGATTCACAACATAGTACCTACCATTTGACCCCACAATGAAATATCATTTGCTTCTAAAATTGATGCTTAAATAATCTTGCGTAGCTAAAGCTTTTGTAAATTTCACTTTATGTGATTTTATATATTTTTATGTAACTTTTATTAATACGCACGGTAGCAGCAACGGAAACCGAGTCCGTAGGTACAGCCGACTCTACGGTAATGTCGCAAGAAAACTGATAAGCGTAGAAAAGTGGGCAGGCTGTGCAAGTAAATCTTAGTGTTAGATCGCAGCGACCGCGCGACGGGAACCAGTTTTGTTAATCATCATAATTGCGTCCTCCGTTAAACTTATCCATGCGTGTGGTAATCTGGAGATGTGCTTCGTACGTTCCAACACTATTGCATTTGAGAGCAAGCATTTTTTTATATACATTAATGCGAATACACGATCCAGATACCCACATTATCGTACGTAATGAACGTTCCATTTGTCCAATATAAGAAAAGTTTTGACGAAGAAATAGCTATGAAATAACATTAAATATAGATTTAAATTCCGGCTGCTTCGCTTGCTCTGCGTGTTAAATAACTTGTACCAACGCAGCAAACACACATTTACCGATAAATAAGACGTGTAGTAAATACCCTATAATTACCCAAGTTTGGATTTCTCAAGTATTTTAAAAGATGCAAATATAGAAATTTTTGCAAAACATTTCCACACATCGACGAGTAACTGTATACTTTTAAAACGTAAAATAACATATGTATAGCAACGTTTTGGCTAAAATGGAAAGTTTTAACCACACAGGATTTTTTTGATAATAGAACTCGTCCAGGTTCCAATAAAACACACTACAACAACCATTCCAAATACATATACCTAAAAATCCTACAAAACTTAATGAAGTGTAATCACGAAACAGCATACGAATTTCAGTGTTGCTTACATATGTAATGTACCTACACATTCGAGCGGTAGGTACGAACTGTTTTTCAATTTACCGGTAAACGAAACCCTCAAGAGTGTAATTGATGCTTCAAATGATTTATTAAACTGGTTCCGAATCCATGCTTGTTCTCCGAACCGTCAATCATTAAAATCAAATTATGTCAGAATTTAATTTCATAGAGCAATTATATTGCGATAAGTGGCACGTATGTATGTATGGCAATGTTTTATTTTGATACTGCTTTTTTTACATTTCACACTCACAGGCTGCGAGTCTTTTAGACCATATTTTAGACATTTTAGACCATTATTCGTTATTCAAATGTGTGGTCGCCTGGGATATCTGTGTGGCGGACCAACGCGGTGGCCAGCACATCGGCAAACATGAAACATCTTTATTAACATTAAAGATCTTGACATATAATTATCCAATTTTTCAATGTGCTCATTATGTATATTTAATCATCATTATTTTCCCAATCACGAAACGCTATTGTGAAGGAACATTAAAGTTTAACGTCGTCAACAGTTACGATAACTTGTGTAAATTATTGACGTCGGAAACCTTTGGGGGATTGAGTAAACTGTCAGTGAAAACATAAGGAGCGGGAATTTCAAAGGGATATAAATACGGCAAGCGGCCGACCGTGGCAGCGGGGAGCTCGGCGTCTTCAGCAGCGCTGCAAGTTTCATAATGAAATCACCGACAAAATATAAATAATATAAAGATGAAGAGTTTGTTTGATTGTTTGAACGCGCTAATCTCAGAAAAAATTGGTCTGATTTGAAAAATTCTTTCAATGTTAGATAGCTTATTTATCTAGGAAGGCTATAGGCTATACTAGCTTGCGCGCGGCTTCGCACGCGTTGCATTTCAGAATTTCATAAAGGCAATAAGTAAAATGTAGTATGTATATGAATTTAGATATTCCAAATATAGCTGGAAATTTTCACGGTATAAGGAAAGGGGAATTGTTTTATTCCGAATTCAATGCGCGCGAAGCCGCGGGCAAAAGCTTGTAAAATATAAAAATTCATCGTGATACATTGACAAAGATACGTCTTTAACCTGGATTTTTAGCAACCGCATTGTAGGATTATGACAATATGACGTGGATTTGATGCCTAGGTAAATACGTATGCAATCATAGCTTTGATCTTCACAAAGAACAAGTCTGCGATGATTGATTTGAATACCATAACATTATCAACAATGAATCCGCTACTTTGTGTTTATTAATTTCAATTGTTAATCTCGGATATCGGTTGGAACATACAGACATATGTATACGAACACAAGTAGAGTTTTATGTAAACATTCTGTCTGAATGTTGTTTAGTCTACGACCAACACTTCCGCGCCAAGCAGTCCGAGCTGGGGCGGGGCGGCCATCGGAGCGTGTATTTTATTAATTAACCTTCTCATAAAACTGATCATCGCCACACGACTATCTTCGAAGCACTTGACATAATTATATCTACATCTATCATGGAAGAACCGTTCAAAATATTGATGTGGTAAGTTTTGTTTAATCTTCATTTACAATTACAATACAGATCGATGTAATCTAATTGAAAGTGAAAACGAGACGTTAAATGAAGTTACATCAAGTGTTAGTCGAATGGGCGAGTATCTGAGCATTATCTGTAATCCTTGAATTTTGTGTTCCGTAGTCAGCTGTTCAAACAGTGTGTTTACGCTATGTGAACTTAGCGATGTTGGTGGATATTTGTTTGGCAAACAAAGGAACGGTTAGTGTGGCACCGCGCTCGCCACGTCTTCCCTAGCATGGGCTTCGAGTGAGACTTTTTGGGATCTTCATTTTTATGACAGTTTGAATACATCTTACGCCACGAAATAACTCATGAAAATGACCATTTTAAAGATTATACCTCTAATTTACTTATATGTGCATTAAACAACAAGTACCTAGATTCTTTTTCTAAACCATACGTTTATCTAAGTATGAGAAACAGAGCGACATGATGGCTCGGAGAGTATAATATATCGACGGTGGAAATGTAAAAGTTACCAAGCGCCAGTTGCCAATCTCACAACAGCGCCGTTTCTACATTTATTTTTACTAAGAAAAATCGTAGAAAACGATATTAGAGGTATTTGAAAAAATCTATCAATCCTTGAATTTTTTTAAATACCTCTAATAACCAAATTTCTGTGATTTTTCTTAGAAAAAATAAATGTATAAACAGCTCCGTTGCAAAATTAGCAACATGGCGCTTGGTAACTTTTTCCTTTCCACCGTCGATATAGAGAGTATATTGCTCAAAAATGTTTACTCATTTCAAAATTTATAGTTCTCACAAAACTACTGTCAATGCAATCAGCAATGTTTATGCATCAGCTCGAGATATCTATTAATAGGATAACTATAATGATAGAGGTGTTTCCTCCGAACGTTCATGTTTCGATCGATGGCATATATTATCGGTTGTTGACCGCTATTTGAAACATTTGCCCAACCGTCTCCACGCTGCAAACGGAAGATTAGGCTATTTATTAATTAATTTATAACTTCCAGCTATCGTTAGGTAACAGTCGTTAAATCCTAGAGCTAGCTCATAGAGATTCTAACAGCAGAAATGATCATTACAATTCATCAACATCAAAAAAATCTGTTCAGGTTATTCTGCGACTTTCCACTAGTGGTACGGAATGACCTCAAATTCAAACGATGGACGTAAATGATTTTAATACAATTACTATTGACTGTATCCATTTTTATTTACGCAGTATATTTTATACGAGTACAATAGGAATTGTTATTCATTGTTGTTTCCATAGTGTTGTTGATGAGTTGTTTGTTTACGTAGGCCAGGTGTCGTAACATGTAGTGACGGCCTGTCACTTGTACCACAACAACGCAGGCTATACACGCATCGAGCGATCCTTACCTTCATGAAAATAGCATAAGATTAAGAATAATTTATCTATGGAGTAATATTCTCGATGTTGCGGGTGGGCGTCGAGAATGTGGATATTTCGGGCCATTACACGCGCCCACGCCGCGCTATTGGCAGAAAAATGTTACAAAAATACATCGTCGCGATTCACAGCAGTCTTATACGGCGTCAGCTGCTGACATTGGTGCCGGCAGCGAGCGCCAGACGCGTGCACATCAATGAAACGCTGTCACTACGCCGATCCGCCGACTATTAATACTATTTACACTCATTAGGTGGCGCATTCGTTTTAGTAGAAAACATTTCGTGAACTCTCAGGGTTGTCGGCGCGGTGTTATCTTCACTTATCGTTACCGAGAACAGTGGACCTAATGGAAGATATGTGTTCCAGGGCACTACGTTTTCTCGTCCGTTTCCGGTGGTTGTTTACAGAAAAAAAAGAGAGATAATATATAAGCATATTGAGGTACAAACTGGTCGTCCGAAGCGGGCACACGAACCGGCCGCCGAGACACTCGGTGCGATTAAAAATCGTTACAACTTCCGTTCGACTCGACTCTCGAAGCGAGGCCCAGATAAAAAAGATAAATAAGAAAAATAACATAAAGATCGATACGGCGGAACGGCGCTACCTGTTTTTTTCACCGCGTTAGAGCTTGAGGCCGTCGCAGCGGCGAGCCGTCGCCGGCTGCGACGTTTACTTATTATTTTTACTAACGTAATTGTACGGACGTACTGACCGATACGAGATGCGAGATGGCTGCGAAATACGAGTTTGTTTTATTTTTATACGGCGCTTAATTTATTAACGTGATTTCGCATGTATAACGCGATATTTTTATTGCTCTATTTTAAACATTTGTAATTATGTTTATACTTTTGATTTTGTGTAGATAAAAGTACGTATTGTTATTGTGGTTTCAAATTGTCGCGTACACTCCAACTGCTGCGTTTCTGTGTTTAAATTGAAAAAACTTTGAAGAATGCGCATAACCTTTTTACTGTATGTTGGACGAATCGAATGGATAACAACTACTATAGTAACACTGTATTTCGTATTTCGTTATAAGTCGCATTAAAACGAAAATATGTATTGTTGGTAGCAAAAAAGTTCTCATATAAATGTACATACGTGCTCAACAGCAGGTATACTTTACCTCGATGAGATGCGATGAAACAAAAATCATTCATTTTCAATGCAGTAGCGATCGCTATAAAAGATTTAAACACTTGCCTACAGATATATGTATATAATATTAATGCAGATTATAAGGCGGTTACCACAAGCGTATGCGTATACATACGTTTATTCAGCGACAAAAAGACATTAAAATTTCTCTATTAACAGACGCTTATTACTCGTAAATGCTGATATAAGTATTTATTAAAACAACGATTAATTTAGTACCGAATTATATTAAATTTAGTAGCCTGGAGCATCTAGCAGGACTTCGACATATTTAAATTACAATTGCGATTGACACTTCCACTACAACTATTACAAGATATTCTATTCTGGACAATGTATTTCGCTTAATCGGCGAGTGAAAAGATTTTAGCGGTATTGAATTTTCGAAGGGTAATCTTTTAGAAGTGCAGATTACATTTTATGTGGGCATGGATACATTAATATAAGGTCGATGAGAGGAGAGAGGATCAGCGGCAATTTCACGAGCGCGCCGTGATAATTAAGTGTTCGAACGGTCGTGTGTGCGTGGGCGCGCGCTGTCCTACACCTCGCCGGATCATGCGCGGTGCCAGTAATCCACTTACATCCAATTATTATTGAGCGTAAAAAGAAAAAAACAATACGTCATACATTTATAAATACCTGTTGGTGAACATTTGCCATAGACAATGCCATAGACAAGGTAACGTCATTTTAT
>DWQT01000636.1:0-20875 GCA_018244895.1 Myscelus amystis hages | reverse complement strand
GTATGAAGTTGCAGCGGTTGCAGTCCGGAAACATCAGTCTGAAGTTATTTGCTAATCAGTGTGAATAAATAAAAAATATATTGGCGTTTATATTCGTTCAATCGTATAGGACAATTTAACTGCCTAATTGTGAATAAGGTGGACTTAAGGTGTTAAATTGTCTTCACCATTATTGTCATGTTTCCAGCAAAATGAAGAATCAGCGGCAGGTGAAGGGAGTACAGATAACCGTCACCGCCACGCTGCACCCCAAGACTAATGAAAAGGTATAAAACTATGCAATATCGTGGTAATCAATAACCTCGTAGTCGTTTCCAAAATGTTTTACACACTTCATTAAAATATGATTGACATTAAAATCATAAATTCATATATTTTTTTAATAAAATACAGAACTTGTGCACTGATACATTTAAACTGTATTAAATTTTGTTTTTTTTATGGCACATATTTGATGAGTCTATGGTTAGTCGGACATGTCTTCATAATTGAGCTCAGGGCTGTCAATTCGGACGTCACCAACCAGCACCGCCACCACCATCAACCTTCAAAGCTTTTTCAGTATAAAAGTAGACACGAGTGTAGTAACGCTAGGGTATACAATGGGCATAAACAGCTACGACACAGTTATTAGTCGTTTATGAGCATTCAATTGTTTTATGTATGTTTTATGTTCAAATAAAATATCTCTCTTTACACACTATAAAAATCCCACTATAAAACACTCTCCTCGCTCTCGCCACTCCGTGTAACCAGACGGTGGAGCTGACGCACGTGCCGCCGGCGCTGACGGCCGTGCAGACGGTGGCGCCGGTGCGCGACTTCTTCTCGGCGCAGCAGCTGGTGGGCGTGGCGGCGGCCGGCGTGTACACCGTGGCCGCGCACGCCGCCTTCGTGGACGCCGCCGGCGCGCTCTGGAACACCGGCCCGCGGACCGCCATCGTCGTCAAGGTGGGCACGCTCGTTTCACGCCGCTTACGACCTTCTGGCGACGACAGCGGTGCGCTTCACAGTTCTCGTTCACGGTGTAACGAATAAGTGACGCGCATTTCGCGGCGCTTGAGACCTTTTGGACGGTGACAGCGGTGCTCTTTACAGCTCGCGTTCGCGGTGGGAGCCGTAAGCGACACTCATCTCATGGCGTTTAGGACCTTTTTGGACGGTGACGGCGTCATAAATTCCCATATAGCAATAGAATGAGCACTTTCATAATAATTTGTCAATACATTATAGTATTTAGAAGGACGCAGTATAACGCGTAAGCCGCGTTCTTTTCATGGCCCTTAAGGCCTTTTGGACGGTGACAGCGTTACGCTTTTTTTATTAATTCACTTATAACAATAAAGTGAGCACTTTCATAATCAATAGTAATGATTGTGTTTAGAGAAAACAAACAACTGACAACTGACTGAAAGACCTTAGTTATAGCTGACCTGTTTCTGTTATCAACCATAGTAATGGGTTAGGAGAACATAAAATATATTTCTCTTTCAGGTCCACGATGATCCCAGCACGAAAGGCAACGCTCAGACTAGTCGAGGAAGATTTTAGTAGTTCATAATTATATTGCAGTAAATCTTGTAAACTATCTTAAGTTGTGTCAATAAATGTTTTAAAAATGCTGTCGGTAGTTTTATTCAAACGACACATATAAATATGTAAGTACATAGTTCCTAGGTCTTTATTTATTTCTGATTGGCATTATCTATATCTATATTACTGTATATTATTGTAGATTGTGTCAATGTGACATAACACTGACATTTCAATTTACGTTCAGCTAAATATAATATTTGCTTTTCTGCTTATAAGTGTATACTGATTATTTCGCATAATCTTCACCATACTTGACAATCATATTTAAAATTTTACACATAACAGTTATAATAATTTAACGTTAGTCAACAAACGAAATCTAAACACCGGTTACACAAGCGCGTTCATATACGAAGAATGAACGAATTCGTTCATTCACACAAGAAGAATGAGTTTATTATCTGTTTCCACGCTATATGCTATATTTGTATAATCTGCGGGAGTGCACCGCGGATAAACGAAATAAAGGTTGTTCGAAATTGTGTCACGAAAACCTGTTATCATATCTCTAAGCGATAGTCGATTGGATAAAGCAGACATGGTTATTGCGCAGTACAATTGTGTCCGGAAATAATGCGTGAAATAAAAGTTATATTTATCCTTATTGTGTTAGTTCATAAAATCGAATGTCGGACATACTGTGACGATTCGAAATGTGTATGTTTAAATGAAACAAACAGTTTTGAAGTAACGTGTACCTCTCACCCGACTGTGCTAGATGCTAATTACAATTTGCCCGAGAATATAACGACTTTAAATTTGTCTGCGAACAATCTAACGTCTATACAACAGACATTTATCTCCGACTCATTGATTGAGCTGTTGTTAGCAAAAAATCTAATAAAAGAAATAAGTACCAATGCATTCAGTTTACCGTCGCTAATAATCTTAGATTTAAGTCACAATTGCCTCCAATTTATGGATCGCAATGCATTTGCACAGATAAAAAATTTGCAATATCTAAATTTAGGCAGTAATCAATTTACTACGCTCGAAAATATGAATTTCTCGCCTTTGCAATTCCTACGTGAACTTATTTTAGACGATAATAATATAGGACTTAGTTTGGAAAATCACAGTTTATTTGAGGGAGGCTGTCTTCTTACCGATAATATACAAACTATATCTCTAAAAAATGTCAATTTAAGTGATAAAAATATGAACATGTTTACGGACGCGAAAGAAAATTTAAGAAATCTAACACTTGCGTACAACAATTTGTCTACAGTAGTCGTATTACCAATTAAGTTAGTTTATTTAGATATATCAAATAATCCAATAAAAAATATATCGTGGGACGATTTTTTTGATGCAAGATATCTAACAGTATTAAAACTTAACAATATATTGATAGAGGAAGTGCCGGATCACGCTTTTCTATATTTATACTCATTGCAGGAATTAGAATTAGCGGGTAACGTTCCTTTAAAAAAAGTTAGTCCTTTAGCTTTTGGTTCGGTAATAGTGAGGGACCAAATAGATTTGTTGGTAGAGAATTTGACTTTAAGAGGTGCCAACTTGACAACACTGGAGAGCCGGATGGCGGGAATATTTAAAAAGATCAAACGAGTCGACTTACGAGACAACCCGTGGCATTGTGACTGCGAGATTACTTGGCTGCAACAAATACCGATACCGAACGAATTTGTAGACTTTCGGCGAGTATCTTCTGCTTGTTTTAACTTTTTACTTGCCCTTTGTCACATTTAGTAAACGTACTTATAGAAGCAAATCTGTTATTTTCAGATGTTCAACACCACAACATCTGAAGAACCAAAGAGTCCTTGAAGTTAACACGTCCGAACTCATCTGTGTGAAGAAGCATTTAAGAAACTACCAGAACACAACTATTAGCATCGTTACCTACTGTCTTCTTCTGGCAGCCGCTGTTCTAACGATGTACTTGTTTATATTCTCTCCAAAGCCGATTATTTATCGTCAATTACCCGTGGAGTTTCCACACACGCCGTAGTTATATGAAAATGTTTTCTTTTACAGGATAGATTACGTCACTACATAAATTTATTCCATCCATATTTTTAAATTCAATTCTTTCTTTATGGCTGTTAGTGCTTATTTGACTTTATTAAAGTGCTGTCCTAAACGTCGAAATTTGCTTTTGAATTGACCTACATAATACAGATAATATACGAAGTACCATTCACATTTTTACTCATTGTTATCTTTTATTACATTCAATATCATTCATTCATTCGAATCAATCTATATGCACACAGGTCGCTTTTTGTAGTGTTAGAAATTAGAAGGTAGTGCTCAAAAATATATTTACATACATCACCTTACGTATTTATTTTGCACCGCTTACGTTTTATCTTCTTACTCATAATGATCTTAGGTTTTATAAGTACTGCCTGCAATTATACAATAGGAAACAATTTGCATAATATCAATTTGCAGACAAGAAAAATAAGTGTACCAACGAACCGATAATGTCTTACGTAGATTGACATCATTATCAATATGTCTATAGTAATAGTAGTTATCACGTGAGAAATGCATAATGAATAAATATTATAGAGGAAACGTGAGACACAATTTTGAATACAAGACACGTTGCAGCAAACAATGTAGAATTACCGTGGATTATATGGACGTTTACAATCTTTGTTCGCTGACACAATAGCGTGAAGACTTAGATCATACGGCGTGACGGTAAACATAGTGAAATGACCAATAATCACACCAATATTACTGATAACGGCTATCAGTCGTGCGCTGATAACAGTGTAGCACGTATGTATCACAATGTTCTTGACGGCGGTTCACTAATCACGAATCGAGGATGCGCGCTGTGTACGTGATTCTCGCCCTTACGGTGTACAGCTATAATGTCGAGAGTTCGACGATATGTGACAGTGATTTTTGTATGTGCCGATACAACAACAAAGATGTCAGAGACTTTGCCGGTGAAATTATTGACTGCTCGTACAACCCGGCCGTCCTAGATATGGATAATGATTTACCGAACACGGCTTC
Organism: Myscelus amystis hages; assembly: GCA_018244895.1. NCBI lineage: Eukaryota > Metazoa > Arthropoda > Insecta > Lepidoptera > Hesperiidae > Myscelus > Myscelus amystis. The sequence continues at coordinate 16,282 of DWQT01000636.1, read as the reverse complement.
CTCCCTGGATTTGACCAGGAACAACTTAACTGAAATCAAACGATCAAAATTACTGACATCAGCGAATTTACAGGAGCTATTGCTAAACAGTAATCAAATAACAAGTATAGCTCCAGACGCGTTACAGCTGCAGTCCTTGAAACGATTGGACTTGAGCGACAATAAACTGGAATATATACATCCAAATACTTTCAACTTAATCAAGAAACTAGAGTATTTGAACTTAGCGAATAATAGATTTACGACGTTTGAAAAAATCACCTTTCACCATTTGGGTGATCTGAATGAAATCATACTGGACAACAACGATTTAGGCGAAAGCTTGAAAGAAAAGAATCTATTCGACAGAAATGGTTACGGATTAACTGCCAAAATACCATCTTTATCTATCAGCGGGATCAACTTGAATTCTGTTCACGAAAACTTTTTCGTTGACGCCTACAATTTGAAACGGCTGATAATATCCAACAACAATTTAAAAGATATTTTCGAAGTACCATTCACTTTGGAGTATCTGGACTTGTCAGACAACCCCATACGGGAGATTTCTAGCGAAGATTTCGATGACGTGCCGGGACTAAAAGAATTGAAGATGAACAATTTAATGATAGCTGAAGTCCCCCCCTACATTTTTACTTCTTTACGAGGTTTAGTTCATTTAGAATTGGAGAGAAATAAAAATTTGACGAAGTTCAGCGTATTCGCTTTTGGCCAGGAGGTACTGGATGACGCTGATGACTTCGTTTTAGAGTACCTATCGTTACGAGGATCCAGATTGACGACAGTCGATAAACAATTAGAAACGCCGTTTGGACAACTCATTCATCTGGATCTACAAGGAAACCCATGGAAGTGTGACTGCAAACTGACGTGGTTGAAACAACTGCAGATTCCGCCAAAGGACTACGACCATTTAAGGTATGTTTCCAGTTCATGGAATCTCAAGTCATTAACAAAATAGGTAAAAATAAGCATATTGAACCAAGTTATTATAATTGAATTGAATCAGATACCAAAACATTAAAAAACTTCATATCCGGTTCTTAACAGAGGTATTATGATTCAGAAATATTGAGTTTACGCTAGTCATTTCCTTAATCTTCAACCAAATCGTAAAAGATAGCATGCGTGGGCCGGTACAGTAGATTCATATGAAAAGTGACTGGAAATTTGCGATTAAAAAATAACTATCAGTCTCTAAATGCGGGTACATATTATGATTAAGTATCTCTTGCCATAAAATGAGATATCGTAAGAAAACCTGGGGCTTACCGAATGTTTATAAAATACCGTATTCTCATCAATAATCATTATCTTCTGTTACGGCCTTTGTGTAATAGCAGTCTTGATAACATATTATTATTATTCATAATTGACCTATGATAATTAATCTTATTTTTGAATAATTGTTTTAGTTAATAGAATGTCATGATATGACATTCGTAAATGTCATATTATGACAGTTCACTGTATCATTCGTCATTCGTTCAGTTTGAAAGTTACATTTCCGGTCTATTCGGTTTTTAAACGGTTGCTAATTATGTTTTCTTTAACTTCCAGATGTGCGACTCCGAAGCGTCTGTACAACAGCCGAATATTCGATTTGGAAAATAAATCATTTGTGTGTCAGGTCGAGAAACGTCATATAGGCGTCGCTATAACTGTAATATCACTTTGTGTGCTATTTATTTCGATTGCGCTTTGGGTATTTATGTTCGTACCAAAATTTCAATCCGCGTGTAAGTTTTTAAAGAATTGTTATACACCAACCGTGGGGTACCACGTTTTGCCGGTTCTATCAGAACCCCGTACTTAAAAGCAGGTACCATTAAATTATAGTTCACATAAGATATTAAGTTTTATGGTAGGTGGTAAAAGTTTAAAATGCAATATTTAGAGAAATTATGAAAAATAGTTTTATATTCTATTATAAGTATAGTGTAATTTAAATAGGAATCCGGAAAAATCGTAAACCAGCTAAAAAATCCTTAACATTTCACACTTTTATTTTGTGATACTAAAATTTAGGTAAACTAATATATTGCATAGTTTTAATTTTAGTCATATTATTATCTTAAGGCATGCGATATATCGATTTTAAACTTGTGACTGATTAATTCCTTATAGTGATTGTTGTAAAATGGCGCCAAAAAATAAGAAACTCGCTGTGTCACTGTCATGTCAAATTCGTGTTGGCGCTTCAAATGTCAAAGTTTAAAAAGATACATTGAAATTACGAGTCTTTCAATATAAGGGTATTTGTTTTGTGTGGATTCACAATATCACCATCGGAAAACTTACCGATCTACAGTAAGTCTCTTAAATATGTAACAATTTGTGTATAGCATTGATTTTTTTATTTTTGTATAAAGTAACGTTTAAGATTTTATAGCGATAGCAATGTAATTTATAGATAGGCGCCGTTCCATGATGGTGTACGCACTGCTCCAGGCCATCCTTGATTTTAAAAAGACAGGACAAGACACGTAACAAGTAATGAGACTTGAAAAATCTTATCTAAATATACACAGTCTAATATGACTTTACTTTTAGAAGGAAAAATTTAAACACAAAAATATAGATCACTTCATATATTTATAAAATACAAAAGTGTGTAAAATGTAATAACATTCCATTGTGCTGTTCATTGGCTAAGAGGCATACATTTGTGCTCCCTATGTGATGAGTATTAAATAAATCTTATAATATATTCACTGAAATAGTTTTCATTTTCATACAAAATAGAGAAACCCGAGACTAGCTGTATTAAACTATCCCAACATTATCAAAGGGTAATTTGCTATTGGTTTTCTGTATAAAAACACACTGAGGGTAGATTCATTCCCTTTCTAAATATAACTGAAATCAGTAAGAAAATTCTTTACATATATTTTTATCTAATCTATCTGGCATTTTAAGCCTTTGTAAGCACATTGTTGAATACAAAAGACTATTTTTGGAAAAGGGACAAATCTTGTAGTGAATCAAAATAACAAGCAGTTTATTTTTAATTTCAAAATTTCTCAAAACAGCTGGCTTTTTAAAACGAAACATTTCGTTCTTCAACCCCCAGTATGTTTCCACATTAAATGTAGATTCTTTTTTTTCGCAAAATCATTCAATAGAAGAAATCATTCTTTAATCGTGCATGCATATCCAGTGTCACGCCTGTTTCACATAAGGCTAGGCGAACATAAACGGTTATCAAACGCGACGGTTCTTACAAAGATCTTTATTAAAACATCATTTAAAAAATACTAAAATTGCATTAATAAAATTACATTCAATGATAATCTATATATTATATACTTATACGAGAAACGTATCCACTTATGGTACGAAGCGGGCACAAGCGTTTTACAAGGGCTGCACTTTTGAACACTGTGACGTCACTACACTATGTTTTAAAAAGAGAATCTGTTTAGTCTATGCGCAGCGGGCTTTAACCTATGCTTTGCAGATCGATACATTTGAGAGAGCCTTCGCTTTTCTAACGCCAACGATAGTACAATACTGGGTAAAACTAATTTGTTTATATAATAGATTCACCGCTGCCATACATCTACGTGCGTAGCTTTTAAATTACGATATGTTACAATACAATAAAGCTAATTTCAAGCCATCTTTGGTCGATCAGCCAAACGCCAATAGCTCGGGCACCATGTTCTCATATTTTTCATCAACAACTTGTAAAATACACAACCTTTTCACGCAGTCAATATTGTTAGCATCGGTCTCGGGCGACGACCGTAGGCACGTTGAGATATTAACGCGTTTTATTTTTAAAACCGCCCTAACGTTTACGAACAAGAATTTCTCACATGCGACTAATTATAGTTCTATGAAATGGTATATATTCGATATCGATTTAAATTATAATAAGTATGAAAACTCTTTTTGGGCTTATGTTAAATAATTTTTCATTAATAAAAAAAAATGCTTTCATTCAAGTAATAAAAAAACCAAAATTTTGCATCTGCCGCAAACGATCACTATTTATCCACTTGTAATAATTTTCCTATAGTTTAAACAAAGGCCACCAAACTAACTTTATATAGTGATTATAGCGCAGAGAGCTATAGGCAATCTCGAATAGCCAAGAAACCTTATTCCAAGAACCAAGCTCTTAACCCATGCGACACACTCCATACGCTATTCGAGCCAAAATACAAAAATTACATAATTTTTTTCGTATATTTGTCAAAATTTACTGAATTACGAACTGGCTACATAATATTAAGCTTAATTACACTACTCGCTAATTGTTAGCGTAGCACACAATGTAATTAACATTACAACACTATACAGAGAATGGACCAGGCATGCCGCCTCTCAACAGTACCTAGTATTGCGTCCTTCAGACAGGCAAACGGTAATACTAACTCTACTGTCTTTTTCTAGGACCAATTTACCAGAAATACTGATCCAGTGCAACTTTGATATTTCCTAATACGATCAAAAATTGGTAATAAATATGCTCTAATTTGATATGGATTTAGCTTTAAAATGTTTCCAAAATCACCTTACACATTTTAATAAAAATCATACAGTATTTTACATGCTATGTTGAATATTTTCATGTCATTTTGGACCTTATGGCCGCATAATAAGAGCTTTGTCATTATACGCTCAAAAAACACCAAATATTTATATAATTATACATGTAAAAAAACTTATATATTACAATAAACACATCATACATAATTCCTATAATTACGTTTTCTTATAAATAATATTTTCACAATTAGCTAAAAAAAAGTTATAATATATATTATTGTGCAGAAGAACACTAATTCTGTAAAACTACCCAATCTTACCCCCTCACTCCCTCCAATGTCAATTTCGTCTAAAAATCTTATTACATATAAATATATGACACAAAATGTACAAGACAAAAATTACATCATTCATACAATAAAACCTGTTCATTCATTCAATATCATTCATTCACCGACATTTCATAACCTATCTCTAAGCAAAGATCATGTTCCAAAGCATTTAGTAAATGTTACATAGAATTAAATGCAGTTTAAAGTCTTTTTAATGGCTTTTTTTCACAGTGAAACATAACAAGCATGGATCAAGATAACACACCGATTACAACACAAGCCATACATAATATTAAAAAAAAAAATCACCTGGTACTGAGAGAATATGCGAATATTGAAAGATTTAAAACTGCAATTCCTAAAGATTATATAAATTTTTGAAAGAAAATAATTTATTTAAACACACATGTATTTCTAGGAATTCAAAGAAGAGACTGACATACACCGATGGCACTAAAAAACACACAATGTATCATTCTGGAAGTAGTTCACCATACTTATTATGTTTCAATGCTTGTAAAATCCCAAGGAGAATCACTTTAATACTACAACAATTGCACAGACTGAGATTCACAATACCGATAAAATGAGTATATTGTAATAATACAAATATTTCTTAACTTATATAATAAGTAAATAAAAATAATCTTCAACCAATTTCATTAAACTAAAACGAATAATAACATACTGAGATTTGTTTGGACGCCAATTCATTTAATTTTAAATGGAATAAAAATTTAATGGTTAACGAATCATTAATGATGAGGTCATATTATTGTTTTCTGACAAATACAGAATAATATTAGCCACATAGTTTGCTATATACTTTTATGCAATCATTAACACTTCCACAAGTACCGATACTGTTACTTGTTTGGAAGGATATTTCACAAATTTCTATAGTTGCATATTTTGAAAACCTCATTCAAATATATCGTATGCAGCTAGCAGTCTTGCCAATGTTACCGACCGACTTGGATCAATGACCGATCATAGTCCACAAAGTCTAATAAGGCAACAGAATATCTCGTAAGGGACCGTCCATTAATCACATGGTGTTTTTTTAGTATTTAAACCCCCGCTCCCCTTTGGTGATATGTAGTGAGGTTTAAGACCCCCCCCCCCCCGCTACCCACAATCACATGTATTAATGTCTAAACAGAAAGGTTGCAGGTTGTTTTTGACTGGCATAATAATAATATCTAAGAAAAAATAAATACACGTGATGTCTTAGTGCACCCCCCTACCCCCTTGAGATATTTCGTGATTTAGGCCGAGTCACTCTCCCCCCCCCTTTCAAGCCTCACGTGATTAATGGACGACGCCTAAGGTACCGAATAAGTAATAGACAAACCTAAAAATACTCTAAACGTCATACCAGTCTGTGGTCCTCCTCGGGGGAGTACTCCTCATGTCACACCGAGGTCTCCGAGTTCAGTCTGAGGATGAACCGGTTGCTCTTCGGATCCACCACTTCCTCGGAGAGGCTGAACTTGGGCAGCTGCTTTATCGAGCATATTAAGGATATGTCACCTTGCCGCAGCTGGAACTCTACGCCGTCAGCCAACGGCCTGGCCAGCAGGTCGTCGGAGATGAGCGACCAGCGCTGCAGCGACCTCATCTCCTGCTCCGCCGCCAGCACCGGCCCTTCCACGAGGAAGGGCTCCAGGAACGCGCGGGGCGAGGCGTCCTGGGACAGACACCGCGCTAGATGAGCTAGGACCTGAAACAGGACAGTAAACATAGCTTGAGCTGATGTTACGTGTAGCATTTGAAGTGAATAGAACGTGATTTGGGTTTTCTTTTAAAAATGCTAATATGTAAAGTCTAAAGAGTGGTAGACCCACAGTGAATTATAAATATTGATACATGTGCACTACTAGGTACCAAACGGACAGTTTTGTGTTCAATTATACTATATACTATACTATACTACTATATATACTATACGACTATTATATATATACTATACTATACTATACTATTTATACTTTAATTATACTATTCAAATAAAAGGTAATTAATTTTATTGTAATAACTAATTTCTATAATTATAAGTATACTTCCCAAATTTGTACACCGTAAAAGGCAACATATGAACTAATAATTCTGTAAGATATTTAAATGTACCCATATCTGTACAAAGAAATTTATTTCTCTTTGTCTTTGATATCCTACGGGCACAACAAAGTGATACTTAGCTTAGGGGAAAGGTTGGAGTGAGGTTATTTGGATATATTGTCCTTGGATGATGAAATCTTAAATGGTTTCTCACCGAGTCGGCGGAGTGCCGCGGTTGCTGGCGGGTGGCGCGCAGGTATTTCTGCAGCGCGCGCGCCAGCGACGGGAACACTGCCTGCGCAGCCTCGCGGGGGCCAAGCGCCCCTCCTGTATGAGCATTCAACAATACAAAATATTATACTCACCACTTATAACGCAATACTGTACAAGGGCACAGCATTAAATTAATAATCGCCGTATATTGTAATCGTTTTGACTGATATAATTGTCTTATTGCGTGTTATAAACATAAATTATCTGTGACATGAAAAAACAAAATAAAAACAGTGTTTCCATTATGACTGTATCCAAGATGACTAGAAGGAAATTGCTTTTATGGTATTGAACAGTTTAAGATAAGTCTTGGTATATATTATGTTACTTATTGTATAGACATTCTCGATTCTATGGATTTCAGTTTTCAATTTCGTGATAAATTTTATCGAATTTGATTATATTGTACATCATGTTCATAGAAGAATACACAATCATTCTACTATTAAATTACCATAGATCATATCGTGACAATAAAGTCTATTTCATATCATTCCACATGTCCATCGATTGGTAAGTGCGTTAACAGCCTAAGTGCGATAGTGGCGCCCTCACCGTTGGCGGCGGAGAGGCGCACGCGGCGCACGTGCGCGAAGGCGTCGTCGGCGGCGGACAGCAGGCGCGCGCGCCGCTTGCGCACGCGCCGCTCGCGCTCCGCCTCCTCGTAGTAGCGCTCGTTGTGCGCCGAGCCCGAATCGCGTCGCCGCCCGCTGCCGCACGACCCCGCCGACCTGCGTACACAATCACACTTAGCTGTATAACAGCACTTCCAATTTCTTGAGTTGTATGACAGAAAAAAATGTTTACAAAAAAACCATGCTTGAAGCGTTTGTACCCGCCAAATTACGGTTGAAGATTGCAAATGATAAACTAGTATGGGTGATCGCTAGGGGCTAGTTTTCAGAATTGTTTAAGGACAAATCCATGCCAAATAGGGTAGTAGCCAAGAACAGTTCATGGGTCATTCCGACCAGTACCATCACTACAACCATTACTGTGTATCGATTTTTTAAAGAAGACAATTTGTACTCGTGCTAAAGAGTGCAGACATTTTAATCACATTAATGTATGTAATATGATTATGCAACATTAGTATAAACGTGGAACATGAAATACATGGCACCTGGCAAATATTAAGGAAATCTCACCGAGCTTGTCCAGGCTGCGCATTCGTATTGGACCCGTCGACTTCATAGAACTTAATACTGGACTGGGCTTTCCTCTGCGACTTTGATATTGGTATCTTCTCCAGATATGGATTGTAAATGGGGAACTCCGTGTAATACTTCTGCAGGACCCATACGGCCGCCCGCTGTATGCTCAGCTGGCCGATCGCGTACGACCTGCTTTCGCCGTCTGGGCTCCTCACCACTTTGATGTAATATGCGGGCTCAAGATGCCTGATCTCCATCAGAATCACCGCTACATAGTGGATAAACAGAAGAGTGTCCGAATAACTGGACGCGTATGATACCAGAGCGTTATAGTCTATCGCTTCTTCTCCAACCGCCAAGGCTTTCGTTGCCTCCGTTATTTGGACTATGTAGAAGAGCCAGTAAGAGAATGTGCACACAGCGAGTATGACCAGGGTCATTGCTCTGAACACAAATATGCGTGGCAAGATTGCCATGCGCACTCTCAAAAACACCGCCCATCCACCAATACCGAGGAGGACCAATTTAAATGCTAAGGACAATAAGATGCCTTTACACTCCGCTGTACAGGACAGCAGCTGTATCCTTTGACTAGGCTGCAGCGCGACGTTCTCCGACAGTCCAGGGAAGAACCCTATCTTTGGTAACACCACCATCGCCAGCGGGCTGGCAAACGACACAAAGGACAGTCCCAATGCTATCGTTGTCCCGAAGTATCTGGAGCACACAAATCCAATTCCATTATCGGACTCGATCGGCCAATTGCTGACATCCTCCATGGACTGTGAGCCTTCGGATGTGTTCCCAGTCACAGCTGTGGTGTTTTCACCCCAGTTTTCATCTTGTGGAAGGATTTGGACTTCAATAACCTCTTGACCGTCTCGTCCCATCTCTGGATTGATGTTGACGCTAGTCTGGAACGGTGCCATCGAGTTGTCTACGTCCTTTCTCTGTGACTTTGTGCTCCTGGAACGGTAAATGGAATCATATACTATTACTGTTATCCTCCATGAAGTAACTAACTGTTCTTAATTACATATACTAAGAAAAGTCCTAAATTAACTGCTAGTAATCTTATATTATTGGTGGCCACAAATGATACATGTAACTCAGAATTATCATGAAATAGTGGCAGAGATCTTTTTGCTATACAGAAACGATGCAATGATATCTGAAGTATATTTATATCTATAGATATGTATTGCTTATGTTTCAGGAAAATAATTATTTGAACATTTTCATGCGATTCCATGTTCATGTAACATAACAGTATGACAGGTATTGATGCAATGTGATCTAATTGAACCTTGGGTCATTTTAAAACATTTAACAGTCTAAATCAATTATATTGACCTAAACTCGTCGAGTCCTACTTCTTAATTTGTATTTGTTGTACAAATATTTATGTTAAATCAGATACGAATACTTTGAGTTGTAACGAAAACAACTAGTGGGAGACCTGAGTATATTTGGCCAACTTAATTACACAATCGTTTGAAACACGAAGTTCGTAAGCCAATTTAGGATTAATGCGGAATAGTAAGCAATAGTTTAACATACCGAGTACTTCTGTGAGTGTGCTGCCTATGTCTTGAGCTTCGCCTCGATCTGCTACTCAATTCCGACCGCACAGACTCAGTCTCCATTATCACGCGTTACAGCCACGACCGCCCACCGTTTACCCATAAGCCGACCCCATAAACCTGCAATAATCCACCGTGTAATCGCATAACGAAATCGGAGCAATTAAAATGCTTCGAGATCACGAAAACATGGACAGCATTAAAACTTCGATTTTCACAATGACATACACTATTTTCGCCATTGAAACTTATTGATGCACTCCGTACATACTACAAAGCGAAGTTATGGGGAAAATTACAATCGCATTATTGATATTTACGGGGTTTTTCTAATAAGAGCGTCGTTTACAGGTGTCGGCCAGACGGTTTCATATTGAATATTACCCAGTCAAGTTAAATTTACGTGCTATAAAAATCATATAGATTCCATCTCTTTCAAACTGTATAGGTATTGGATATTACTTTCTCTTTTTTACATAAAATTACTCAACAATTACAATTTGGTAGTATTGTTTGCGTTCAGAAACACAGCTAAGTCGTTCTCTATTAATCATGAGTTATATTATAATTTAAAATAATTATTTATTGGTTATAATTTATTTTAGGTTTTTGGAAAACCCTATTTTAAGTATAGTAATACAATTGTATTTTATTATAGTTAAACAATAATTTAGCATAGATACTGAATGTATTGTGTAAAAAAATCGTACTTTTCTCAATTTTTTAATTGGACAACACAATCTAGGCGGTGATTTCGAAAAATGTAGAACAGTAGATTACAAGAATTGATAATGATAAGATAACGCGCCCGCTGCAGAAGATAACTCATTGACCAGCCCAATCGAGTCATGAAGTTATTGTTTATTCTGTAATTATAATGGAGAACGGTCAAACCCGGGACACGAATCGAGGAAGGAGAAATGAAAATCGTGTGGAGGATTTGCATCTGGATCGGGTAGTTGCTTCATTCCCAGAGATCGGACCAACCCCTCCGGACGGGGGCTATGGCTGGCTCATTGTTTTCTCCGCCGTACTGTATCAAATGACAGTGCCCACTCTACTAACAGTGTACGGATTGATCATATTGAAGGCGATCAGGGAAGAGGATCACGATGAAGGCGAAAAAATGAAGATATGGGATGTGGACTTGGCCTTGGTGCCAGTTATAATGATCGTGATTCGTCTCCTTCTCGAGTCGTGGTGTCGAGCAGTGATCAAAATATTCCATATGCCGCGCTTTATGGCGCTATCCGGACTATGTTTGACCGTGGCGGGTGTGTTGTTGTCGAGTTACTCCACCAGTTTGTACAGTAATGATCACATTGTGAATATTTTCGCGGGGATTTTCATAGGTGAGTCCACAGCTTGGTGTGCGCTATAGCAATGAAGATGTTATGTAAACGCCCGTATACTGTATAACTTATGATTCGTAACACCTGTCTCCATTGTGTGCTGAAGGCCATTCATTGATACGTTTTTGTTATTCACCTAATGTATGGACATGTTTGTTGTGTATTAGTACAGAGTATATTTCCGCAAAAAGACATTTGTAAACGATAATAAGCACGACATCTTGTAGACTTCCTATATTTGGCGTTCTGCAAAAGTTTTCAAGTGCTTATAAAGTGAAATATAACATTTATAGATATTATGTTATCTGTAAATTGTTCAACTATGGAATTGGATAATAATATCACACGGCGTTACTGACAGTTAAGAAAGTACTTAGTAATATCACTAAATAAATACTATTGTTATTAGACAAGCTATTCAAGAATTATTTAGTACTTAACCACTTGATCTTCGTGTACATGCATATCATAATTTAGAAACTTTTCTTTTTACGTTTTTACGACGCGGGCAAAGTCGTGACAATAAAAGTCATATTGTTGCGTCCTATCACATAGACGATTAAAGTACTGTATGTAAAAGCATTCCAATCTATTTGTTTACACTGGGCTAAAGGATATTCGTACACAAAAAATAAATTTGTAGAAACTATTTTCAACCCCAATTTTTAATTTATAGTTTTATTTAACATAAAAGTACAATCACCATTTTCAGGATCTGGATGTGCGCTTACTGGACAACAAACGGACATAATTGTCACGCACTACTTTCGTGAAAAACTCACCATAGCGCAGAGAATAGTACGGATGGCTCCGTTCTTCGGGAACTGCTTGATACCCTTCTTTATCGGCTACCTCTGCGTCATCCACACAGGAGACATCATCGTCATGATATACGGTGCGACCCTCATGCAGAACTGCTTATTCTTAGCCGCTTATTCACGGCCCGTTTACGTTGAAAGGGTCCTGAGGACGACGTATAACATGATACGAGCAGTGGAAGACGACGATGAAGTAATATTTTCCAACCAGAACCAACCAGCGCCCCCGCCTCGAACTCAACTGTCGTCACCCGCAATGGCCAGCGCTGTTCAGGAAGAAGACCCCAGCGACGTGGTTGTGTTCAAATCAAGAAGAAATGCAAAGGAAATCCTCGATCCAGAAGTACAGCGGAGGGAAACGAACAACGAGGCGAGGTTCTCGTCAGATTTCAGCTCTATGTTTGACCCAACAGTGAACCGATTCTCCTCCGATTTCGGAACACTGGATATCACGGGATACGGGCGAGTTACCAGGTATCAGGAGCTCGAAAACATCGATAGGGAAGCACAAAACCCTCAACCCCTGTACAGGGAAACCACTGTGGATGCACCTCAAAACAACAGCTTGGTTTTCGCGACAGAAGTCACCCCGGGAACGGCGAGGAGAACGGCTTCGTTGAAGAAGAACTTCATCACCGTGATGAACATGCTGATGGATCTCAACTTCTACTTGTACACATTGCTGCATCTGTGTACTACATATTCCGTGTTCGTGCTCGGCGTCGTGTTCCCGGTGTTGATTTGGGAGCGAAATCCGTCCATGAATATTTGGTCGGTAAGTCGACAATGGTTTGATAAGGTTGAGAAATCGCTAGGGAGTGGAGAAAGAAATAGTCCCATAGGCCCTAAGGGGATAGGCACAGATCACCGCGTCCCAAATATAGCTGTATAGACCTGGTGTCCTTTTTCTGGTTATCAGCGTTTTCATATATTTACGTTGGTTTGGAGATTTCTGACACTCCTCTCAGCTAGTTTTCTATTTTTTTAGGGAAGATAGGAAAGTCAACGTTCAGAGTGACATAGTTATGTTAAAACCAATAACTTTGCTAATAATCTTAACTTGAAATCCTCAATAATACTCGCGCTCTCCCGCACATCTAGTCCAAGGATTAATAGCTCAGTACAAAAAAGAAAAAGGTAATTGTGAAACATTTTTTTGTTTATTGCATTGGCATTTAAAATATGTATTAAAACGCGTCGTAATAAAATGAAACGGACATACCAAACCTATTACTATGAAGGGGAGACTCTATGAATCTTATCAATGAATGATTCACATAAGCTTCATGAGGCATAAAATCTATTATAAATTGTGATCGTCTATACCTTTTAAAGGCGCTCATCAAAACTCCCGATATTTTTGAAACCTTTGATCTGTCAACACAAATTTCACTGTTGAATATTATTATATTCAGAGGCACCTCGGGGATATGTAGTTTCCAAGCTTCCACGATATTCAATGGGCCTCTTTATCTCCACCAAATCAATTCTAACAAATTAACTCTGATGAATCACTATCACTGCAATAATCTTTAATAGATAGCTTTCCTATCGCCAGGTGTGTACTACCCTTGGGATGGCCCATATAATGGCGATGTGCTTCATCGCGCTGTGTGTGGCGCTGCCCAAGACCCTCAACAACCAGTCGAGACTGTGCGCCGCATTTTGTGTCTGTGGAGCTGTCGGTTTCTATGGTGAGTGACACATCCTATGTTGTATTGGAACGAAGTTCCTTAATGCGCGTTGCAAAGGAGGCTAGATGGAAAAAAATCAGACGAAACATTCAGACGAAAAGTTAATTAATTGAAAGGAACTTCGTACTATTCGGTTCTCCCTTGACACCTCTCTTGTGTTTTTATGTAGGTTTCTGATTCGAAGGTTCACGGTAAATTGATAATATAACATTATATTAGCTCATTCTGTTGCAGGTTGATGTATTTGTATTTTTTTACGGTATTTATAGTTGGGATACTTTGCAATGAATAGTATCAGAAGATTTGAAAAATTACAATCTTAAAACGAAGAACAGAGTCTATGTATACCTAAGTTCGGATAAGATTATCAGCTTGAATCTGATCGATGCCCGTTCATTTCAGGTATAACTCTGTCAACGAACACAAACTTCCTCGTGGTGTGGTGTGTGCTCGCCGCGTTCGCCGCCGGGGCCTCGAGCGTGCTGCAGCAGCCGATATACAACAGCACATTGAACGAGTTCGACACGACTGCCACGATGACGACGGCGAATGCTCTGGTCGCTATAGTCCTCATGGCATGGTCTCTAGCTTACAACTACGAGTACAGAACCTGCTTCTTCATTGCGAGTCTACTGCAAACAGCTACGGCTTGTATATTTTTCATTGCGTCGTTTAGGAGGCGGCGGTAAACACCAGATTTGTAAGTGATAAGATTGCGAAATCACCAGTAGTGCCATCTAGCGGTGCATATTTCGTTTTTTTTAACGTTAACGTTTTTTTAACGTAACATTGAGGTTCATCATCTCTTTTGATGATTGTTTATAAAAGCAATCAATGTTAAATTGTCTATAGACTTAGGGAATTGCTGGCGTAACGATGATGAGACTTAAAGTAAGCATATTCGATGACATTCGGGAATTAAGTCCCCATCGCTCTTATGTCAAAATTTTCGTAAACGCTGAACGGCTATTGAGCTAGGAGAAGCTAAGAGGCCCTACTGAATGTAACGTAATAGCCACTCTTGTGCCAAGCTGCACTATACCTACTCTGGATCCTTTCCTGTAAATTATTCAAAATCTGTCGAAGTTATACCGCAGCATTGGTAATTATAAAAATATTATTTATAACGAACTAGTCCAAAATGGATAGTGGTACTGTAACAATTAAATTAGAATAACCGTGGTAAGTTAACCGGGCCAACAAACCGACTTTAAACAATCATATTATGCTAATATATTTCAGATTTTTTCGCCATAATGTCATTATTGTAAGGTATAATACAGTACTCGTTAACTATTATAAGTTTATATTAATACGAAATTTACAGGTTGTTTAGTAAGTATGTTTAATTATAAGTGTTTTGTAGAAGTAATCTTCATAAATACCTACGTATTTTTTAATTTCAGCACACTACAATCAATATTCGTGTAACATACAATTTATGCGTTGCCTGTAAAATGTCATATTTAATGGTGAACATTACTTTCCTGTTTAAAAAGGAAGTTAATCGCGTAATATTTAAAAATGGAACAAGGCATACAGTATAAAAATCATATGAATAATGGCAACACCCATACATTACGTTCGAAAAGCCTTTTGGCGCCATGTTTGTCAATGTACAAATTGATTAAATTGTATATAAGAAATGTATAGATAAATCACGCTGCCAGTTAAGAATGAGATTTCTTTCTTGTTCCTATTAGTATTTAGGACAGTTATTTATTTATTATTTACCTATAAAAAATGTTATTGAATCGTAATTTTATCATACCATAAAATAATAAAAGGCATTTAATTTTTCATTTTCTTTATTGCATAAGAGATCAATTGCTTCATACAACATACACAGTTAAAAAAATAACATCTATTCATGATATTCGATTGAATTAAACCTTGAGTACGTATAATTTCAATATGCAACTATATAGGTAAAATAATTAAATGGTTCCATTAAAATGATTATGATACAGACAATCACACAAATATAATATAATAATGTTTTATTTAAAGTAACATTTCAACCTTTAAAATGCTACTTTTAAAAGGTACACTGAAATGTCCTAAACATAAAGCCAAATTAACCCATATTTTTTTAGAAAATATAGGAGTATATAGCGGCCACCCTGAAAATTGATCGCAAAAAAATTGTTATGCGATGCAATTAATACATTTTATTAAATAAACATAATGTATGGCTTTTCACTTTTTGTACACATTTATACATATGTATGTTGGTAATTTTATTATTTTAGCATATATTAATATAAATTATTATATTTATTAAGGTCGAGACGACGTTATATTTGACAAAGATATAATAAAATTAAATTATAAGCCCAGCTACCGTTGTTTGTATTAAAATTCGAATAAATGAGTTTTGTTACATTTATTTTATTAAATGTTCACGATTTTCCTCTTCTTAAAACTAGTTCCATTTTTTGTTTACACTTCAAGGCAATTTTGTCGTAGGCATAACTTCATAGGCTCTTCATAACTCAATGTTGCCGTCAGTTGTATA
>DWQT01000635.1:0-20875 GCA_018244895.1 Myscelus amystis hages | reverse complement strand
TGTTTGTTCTGGGTGGGAATCGAACCCACGACCTCCGGTTCCACAGTCAGGGTCTCTAACCGCTCGACCACGAGGCCAGTCACATATGCGTGTATGAAAAGGCCTATTCTGGTTGATTTATCGTCGCAGAGCCTACATTACTAGATTTAGAAAAATTAAATTTGGTCAGTACACAAACACCCCAGAAAGGGTTAAATAGGAGTCGAGTTTATTGCAAACCGACAATTTTTTGTTTAAGGCTCATCTGATTTTGAACTTATCACTACACAAATAAGTAAGTGTTAAAATTGCTAATTAAAATGAAGCATAATTGGTGATATCACGTGTATGAGATGTTATCTAAATTCCATTCGAGCGACATATCACAATATCTTATAAAGGTATAGTCATTTCATTGAAAGTCGCACACTCTATATAAAATACACATTTTATTTCTTGTTCTGGTTTGGTTAGTGAATTCTCGGTTAGTAGGCACAAACCCTAATCCGGTATTTTAATGCTTGAATTATTTCTTGAGCGTCCTAATGGTCTTTATTTTATACACCACACACTCACAATATTCCTCCTAAGTTATGCACGGTATACTCAAAGTTAACGCTTTGGGATCGAAAAGTTGCTTTAATAATAATATTAGCTTTGGTCATCTCACGCTTGGCTAAATGATACCTAGCTAGACAGAGCCTGTGGTATGCTATATTTTATTTTTTAATTAATCAATGAGTGTAGTGTCACTTCACGTGTCTATTTTCACTGATACTGAAGTTATCAATTTGCAAATACTTCATTATTTATTTCGTGAAAAACAAATTATTGATGTAACCTAATTAATATTATACAATAAGGTGTATAATATGCTGTCGTCTTTGTTCAATTTAAATCATAATTTAGTTAAATTGTCGAAGTCGAACTAATGCGGCTAATTTAATTCGCGCCACTTTAAACCATTTTTGTAAATCGAAAAGGTCCTTCGATTCGATTTTTTTTATGTTAATGATTTCGAATCCCGCAGGGGGATTATTCCATGGGCTACATGTATTGATTACTTATATTTATTTTTGCTCGTCCTCAGGTAGTTCGGATAAATTTATTTTTGCAACGTAAACTCCGCTTGCTAAGCCAGAATTGTTCCCTTAAAGCGATGAATGTAAGGAAAATGTGATTTCTTAAATTTGTTTCCCTATATGGAATATCCTCAACCTTCCATAAAGGAAAATATTTTATTACGAAAAATCAGCGAAGCGACTGCCGAGGATCTACAACCATTTGAAGGCTTTATTCAGTAGAAAAGCATGTGTACAACCAAGACTGTTTTCTTTACGAGACTTTCTTTTGATATCAAGCTGATTAATCGTTTGTCGGAATGGTCACCGTAGAATTATTATGTATGTTTGATCGGAAATTGTATATGAAAAAAAAATATGTTGTATTTTTTCTGGATTTAGGTGTTTCCATATTAGTCTGTGCATTGTTTTGACATCAAAACAAGAAAGATTTGTCTGTTATCGTAAAAGTCATTGAACCTGGTAGGAGGCCTTTGGGCGGTTTAAATACCTACGTCGAATAAAATGAATGGTGCCTTTACTTCTCGACCAACGTAGTAGCTAACCGGAACCAGGGGTCCATTCCGAATCAGCCGAATCACATCAGTTTGCATTCATTGCTAACCTTTTAAAGATTTTCGATATACGTACATACAAACTAGCAATTTTGTATGTCCTACTCGTGCAAGAACTATCGTATTAAAAATATTTTTTCTTCTCTCTATTAAAAACATGATTCAAGTCGATTTTTATAACAAATTATGTGCACGATAATAAATCGGTAACAAAATTTAATCTCGAACACGCTGATAATTCAATATTACATGAAATTTCGGACGTTTTACGAGTGCGATTTATCACGCGTGACTCATAACACTCATAACCTCGTGCAATTACTGTTATGTGCCGTTAAGCCTCCTTTTTGGTGTAATATTCAAATTTGTCTCATACAGATTTGAATTGCTTAAAATATTGCCGTGTTATATTGGTGGTTTAATGTTATAAAACTACGTAAATATCTCCTTCTAGACAGTTTTGCATACGTATAGATTTATAAATCATACCTACATACTTTTATGCATGGTCAGGTTACAATAGTATAGATTGCATCTAATTAGGGATTTGATTAATTTGGCCTTGTAAAGTTGTAACAAGGTATTATTATTATTATAAGTACACTTACTCGTATAATAGTGACAGCCTACCGCAACTGAAGTGATCGTAAATATATTATTGTATGTGATTATTGTATGTATAGGAAACTCTTCCTGTGGAGCTGTGATGGTCGAGTGACCAGCTCTCAGTATTCAAAGAGTCCATTAGGTTACCAGAATTATTACAGGTAACAAATAGTGGATCATTTGAATATGAGCCGATGATGTATTGAGACTAGTTTTTTTTCCGTACGCTTCCGCTTACTTTTATTTATTGCCAACCAGTATAATTTTATTACACCGATTTCATATATTACTTAGTTGATTCGGATATAATCGATCATTCGTATTAACAAGGGGTAATAAATTAACGTTTTGTATGAGAAAATACCTAACATATTCGCATCAGCGGTCGTCACCACGTAATGCCGGGTAATGAAACACATAATTTGATTTTATGTTTATCTGCCCCTTAAGTGGATTTATATCTTGACAATAAAACAAGGGTTCATATCAGGGCTGAATACATTAATAAAGTTTGCCGAGGACACCTTCAAATTCGTCTGGACCTTTGAAATCTATCGACCGCAAGACAGGCATAAATTTATTAGAAAATTAACTCTCTTGCGGCTTAGATTAATCGTTTGGAATTTAATCTGACGTTTTTTGGGTTGAAGTCATCGGGATCCTTTAAATATTTTTTAAGTGACTATTAAAATTATCTTTGTTGCAATTTGGTATTTATTAGAGCTACTTGTGTTAGAGTGCGGAATAACACACTGAATTTAACTTTGCTATCTCGATATTCGTAGTTTTTTTTATCTATGCGTTGATTGACAAATATACTAACACGCAAATTTTGAGATTCTCGTGCTTTAACTGAGCGTTATCCTGATTAACATCGCAGGGGAGGTGTTATTGATTTTATTAAAAAAACCAAAAAAATCAATATTAATCGCAGCGGAAAGGCCATCCATATTTTACAGATTCCCGTGGTAGCCCCGTCCGGGTAAACCCCGATATCTTTTATGATTCATGGGACCACAAATCGTGAAATAAAACAAGTTAGATATTTATTGTAACTATTTTTAGCAAAACACGTGATATTAACACAATCGCAAATAATTTTTCGAACAATGAATTCAACGATAAGTACGAAAAATTATTATGAAATACAGGAATATATTATGACGTAATTGCTTAGGCTAGATGGATCTCTATGATTATTTTTCCTTTCTTTTATAACCACGAAACAGAACTGTGAGAAGAAAAGTCAAAGTGTCCTCATACTGACACACGACCGTCTGTCATATTATGTTTGCATATTCATTTGCTAAAGGTACATTGTTAAAGAATCACCAAAAGTAAATTAACACTTTATTAAAAGGGTGCCAAGAGGTTTCCTTCGGGCTTTTTTCACTGATTTCAATATAACTGTACATATAGAGTGCAGTAAGCCGAAACCGATAATTTGCATCGATGTAAGTGGTGTGTTCATGGACAGTAAGTACGTATTATGTATGTACCGTATGAATTAATAAAAGTTTCGATTTTGTAGTTATAATGTCAGCTTTATCTTTTACATTGTATTTATCTTTACTTGTTATTTTCCATTTCTATACACGTGCGATGCATGTATCCAACGAACAAATACAAGGAAATAAGAACACAAATGATAGACCCACTTTAACTTTTTGTAATTTTCGTAACAAAAGTTACCCAATTTTCACTGTTTACTAATTTATCGCGTTGATTAAATGTGTACCTACAATAATATTTGTCATGATACCAGGTCAACACTTATAAGATAGAGCAAAAAAATACTCAACTAGGGAATCATTGTAACAAGTGTCATTAGGGTTGCGAATATCTCAATTCTTTGGGTAAACTTGACGCAGTAACAAATAAATTGGCCGTGATTTACAGTATCCAAATGGATTGGTGACATCAAATAAAAACTCAACGGAGAGCGAGATAAGAAACAAAAACACTCAATAAATAATGTCATCACTCTGCCGGCGGAGATTAATATAATATAATTCAATAAGCATTTTAGGGACCCCACGCATTAAGCATTCCACGATACAATATATCGCTTTTGTTTTATTTATGTAGAGTATGGGAAAACATGCAATTGTGAAGGTATTTTGAGATAAACCCAGTAACTCAATAATGCTTCATGAAGAGCCAGCACAATATATGAAGGGAGGCTTTGTGATACGCAAAAAGCATACGATAATGGGTTTTACTGATCACATATCGAAATAAAGGATATTTTTATAAAAGGCAGCATATCAGAAACGTAGAGCTGTCTCTAAGGGCTCACTGTAAAGAATAGTATTTAAAGTTGATTTAATAAAATAAAAATGAAATTTGTCTGTTTTTAATTACAAAAATCTATTTGACAAAAAAACATCCCAGTGTTTTGGTCATTTCAAGAATAATGGGCTCTACATTTATAACTGCTAGAATCGCGTAGCTTGTTATGCTAACATGAAATATCAAAGACTTTATTTAATGAAATTATTGTTGTTAACAGAATAAAAAAGTTATTCACAAAGTCGAGTCTTTAATTAGAGAGCCTATAAATTAGCGTAGAGGCCTGAGAATTCTTATTAAGTTCGAATAGCTTGTTCAAAAAATTAAAAGAATTGACAATAAATGCGTTGAAAACACACAAATATCTTCTAATTTAATATCAAATATGCTTTTAGAGTTTGTGTAAGTCAATTGCTAGTTTGCTTCGTTAATTAGTAAATATAAAACCGGGTAGAATATCGTGATTCTGAAAGTTAATTAATTGTTTAACGGTTGTTTTAAGATAGCTCTGTTTGTCATATACATATTATTATTTGCTTTAGCGGTAAATTAACGAGGTTTTCTGTACCAAATGTAATTACGGCTTATTAATATAATCATAACAGATTTACTCATTTGATTTTAATATATTAGTTTCTTATAAATTCATACGGCAATTCTTTTTTTGTTTTAATCGTATCGTTTACGTGGAGTTTGAGAAATGACGTCATAAAGGTAAAGTACCTACAATTGGGCGTCAAGTGTATAATTTTATATCTTATCACGTTATAGAATATCGGGTATAATAAATAACATCAGTAACATTCACATGTAACAGTTAAAAATGACAAAATGTGCATTGTACTAGTTACAGAATTCGTTATTTTATTTATGCCTGCTCATCATTTTGTTATTCCGTAAAGATTCCACACTTAAAACAACAAACTTGCCCCCTTTGAATTTGTCGTGTAATTACATGTTCGCGTTCATCTTAACGGAATGCTTCGTTGGGGTTCCCAGTAAAATTTTACAATTTCAATACTCTTATGACCAATATGTAAAATAAAATTAAACAACTTATACTGTTTTAGATAGCAACCATGAACCACTTCAGATGAGACGTGTCATAAGATATTTGCATTAAATACGAGTAGATCATTAAATACGAGTAGATTAAATACGAGTAGAGTAGATCAGCACCAACAAATTTATAAACTTGGAATTATTGTCAAAGTGAGATTTGTACCACAGCTTACAATTCCTAGAAATACAGTTGAATTGTTGGAATTAAAAGAATCGATAAGATTACATTTTTATTCAGCTAGTAAAAAGAAGTTTTTCCTTGGCCTGGTAGTATGTCTGTATTTATATGACAGACAAATATTACAGGAGGTGACTTCGAAACCATTGTTGTATAAAAAATAAATTTAAAATTTTCAAATCACTAATTAAACTACGCACTAGATATATTATTCCGTTACAAAACACATTAAAACGTTTATATGTACGGATCACTTGGTGTAATTCTCACTTTGCCGTTTGGTGACGGTACGTTTGCTTTCGGCGCCATATTATTTGCGTTTTGAAGAACGGTAAGGGCCACCGTTTTTGGTAAATACTCACATTTAGGTTACGTGTTCCGGCGTTTTGTGATTTTGTACCTACGTAGGGTTTCGCTTGGTTTAGATGCAAAAGTGCAAATCAAACTGTATTTCCCATATTTTATCCTGATATAAATTTTCAATAGTGATTTGAATTGTTTATATCTACTTAATCGTTATTTACTTCAATGTTACTTTTGTAGTTCTAAACGAATAAGGAACAATATATGGAAAACGTAAAAATAATGCAAACATTTGAATTACGAACATAGAACTGTAAGTAACCTGCATAAATAACTTCTGTCTACCAGGAATCTATCAATGGATAGCACATTAGTAATGCTGTGAAGACGATATACATATGTAGGTCTTCGTGTATCGGAAGGCATGCAAAATTTTTTATAGTAAAGTTTGTGAAGCAGTTCTTCAAGATACATTTTTAAATAAGCAACATTATAATGCTATTTTTGCCAGACATATAAGGATACGAATATATCAGATCCCAAATGAATTTTCAGAAAATAATGCGGTTTATATCGACCTTTGCGGTTTTGGTAAGCGTGATAATCGGTAATTGTTTAGATGATTTCATTCAGTCGCTATGGAACATGACAATATGCAAATGATACAATATATTATGATAAAAATGATATTTCTTTGGAAAAAATCACAGACAGCTATCTGATTCCAAAGTAGAGTCAGGACTATGATAACCGGATGTGTTATTAATATCATATAAAAATGTCTAAATACTTACTTATTTGTATAGATAACTTTACACATACTAATTGAGGAGATAATGTCCTTTTTATATATATTTTACTAAAATATTTGCTGAAGCGCATTGCTACCGTTAACTGAGTCAATAAAAAAGAGTTGAACAATAAATTATGACCAAATAAAATATATTACGTCCGGTCACTATATGCCGTCGAATGTCCCCAAATACAGAATAGATCTATTTGTTACTTTGCTAACAGCTCGTTTATATTTTTTGTAACAAAAAGAAACAGGTATTTCAACGATTTTATTGAGTTTGAGAAGTCTAAAATCTCTACTCTTCCCGCAATTATTATAAAAATGTGGCATATTTTTAAACGTTCAATAAATTATTATGTTATGGCGTCATGAACTTGATAGAGCGACGGTGACGGCCTTTTGCTAAAGAAAAATCTTTAGAACCTAAGTGACTGTCTGGTGTATTGACGATGATTTCAGTACTTGTTCTTATTCTAAAAATATAGACGAAACAAGAATAGAAATCGCCTTATAGCTCAAGCAAGTCTTAGGTGGCTTTTGACAGAATTTAGAAGATTAACATAGAATGTAACACATTAACATTTTTAAGTGTTTAATTTATCACACCACGAGTTATATATGAGCATAGATGGTATCAGGGGAAACGAAGTATCTTTCCGCTTAAAAAACAAAAGAACGCCGGCCGTCACAAGGTAGTTGTGTCTTTATACGTGAATAGTTAACTTAATTTTGTTTTGGAATGCTCTAGTTTCTGCACAACATATTTATATGCAAATAGTGAATTATTCGCATGAATAATGTGTGCATAATATGAGCGTGAGAGTAAATTAAAAAAAATATTCACAACCACATCAATTTTTTGACCAAAATGGTGGCTAATAACAATTAAAACTAAATTTGTTTTGTTATCTCTTATCTAACATTGCTTACCCTTTTTAATTAACAACATTTTACGACTACGTGTGGCAATTGAGTTTATAATTTAGGGTCTAAATAATATAATGTTTTACAAGAGTGCTAATGCAGGACTTTGTAAAATCGAATTAACAGTGCTTAAGACATTTTAGTTGAAGATTTTAAATATTTAAAATTGGGACGGTCACAGTTGGTACAACACATTATTTCTCATGTCGTTTTAATGGCAAGCGTGTGAATGAAATCTTGAAAAGTGGTAAGATTCGTTTGTACATTCAAATGTGGAATTAGGTCGACGAACCATTTTTTGAGACCAGGGAAATTCCATTGCGTCGCAGTAACTAATTCGAAGAACAAAGTCATATTTTTAAATGACGAGGTAGGGACTACTCGCATTAAAATATAAAAATTTAGCAACAGGTTTCGTATAACATAAGTGTCAACGACCTTGCAGTGAATCACACGCTTGTTTACTCTATCGTGCCGAATCTAACAAATAACTGTGTCTTTATATACTTGTATCCACACATCTATTGATTAATTTCTTCGCTGATAATACTGCTATCACAATACTTATTCATAGTTTGATATAAAATGTTTCGGTCACGCCAGTCTGTCAGTCCGTTTCTGTGCTCTTCTATCATGAACTACGTAGGTAGACGTTTTAAATACGGTTTAGATACATTATTGATGAAGATTTTATGTATATACTCTAACCTATGTTTGACGATAAAAAAGCATGTCAGAAAAAATCAATACTTGTGTGAATTTTTCTCCTACGTGCTGTTTATGGCATTCATAATAAACACATTGTGAGACTGTTCTTAACAAATCGTTCTCTAAGGAACGTTTCGGTATCTTCTAAGTAGACATAAATGTCTTTTAGAAAATTTTCAATTTACCTATTATTAGGTTCAGATAGCACCTATTATGTATAATGCTGCTAATCAGTTAAGACAAATTTCCAAACTTACATGTGGAGTTCGGTCAACTCGTGAGACAACAGAAATAAATTTAACCGTGACGTTGTCTCTCACCGCTTTAGCTAATATTTGGGAAATTTAATTGAAAATCCTAGTTTATGTAAATTTCAAAGTAGTCCATCTACTTAGCGGCAAGATGGCTCATTTACAACACACCGTATGGAAATATCTGTCAATATGTTTACTTTTAAGATTATTTCTAGTAATATCTATAAACATATATGTTACATGTTACTTTTAAGTTGGTTTAACATTTGGGCTTTAAATTTCAACGTTGCTTCTATTACTATCATTACGTAAATATTCGTTTTGCTTGTCATAACAGAGAGATTTAAATATATTTTTTTGTAACAACGCTTTAATATTACTAAAATTCTGTGTCGATTTTCAATTAGGAATGACGTTTAATTGAGACGAGGACATTGACTATAAATTTCGTTTCGTTTTGAATATCTAGGTTAGCAGTACGTGGTTTAAAATACGTTGAAATACAATCGGTTGAACCGAAGTTGTTAACGGAAACTGAGACGACACCATGTAATCTGGCAGGTAAGGATAACTTGGCAGGGGGCCGTAAAAAAGGAAGAGTACTGTTACAAAAAATGCCAAATATTTATTACCTCAGCTTTCCAAAGATCCGCGAGCCAAGGTCAAGATGAAGGTGATTGAACCCGGTAAAAGTTCCTAATTATCAAAAAAATTTAAAATCTATCTTTGGATTCATCTTTCAAATTTGAATTTAATATACTGACTAAATATTACGACAACGCTAGCCCGTACCGACCAGCAAAATAATCACTTTGGATAATCTGCATGTCATTACTAGGGGCAATCATTCATAGTTTATTTTCCAAAACGGCAATAAAAGTTATCATGAAATAATTTTATAAACTTTTTATTTATGAAAGCTATAATACATTAATGTGTAAAAAATATTTTAAAATTAATAGTGTAATCTGTAGAAAACTTATCGAGGCTCAAATCAAAATGCACAGTAAATATGTAAGAAGTTCTTACTTCCTTATGTATAGTCATTTGTTAACTATAACTTTGTGTATCTATGTCTGGGTTCTGTGTTGATAAATCAGTTGTTTTTTTTTTAATTTGACAGTAAATTAAGGTTTGAGTTCCATTGCATTAATCGCTGACATTAATTGTTGTTCCGTTTCGTTTCGTTCCGTTGTGTTCACTAATCGTTGTATAAATTTAAATAAGCTTTACTCTGAAAATGGGACCCTCTGCGCTCTGGACCCTTGCATTTATTTATCATCACAAACCTCATTTGAAACTATTTTCAGATTTACCGCAGTTTCCACATTCTGAGCAACTCATAGACACGATTATCGCGTTATTGATGTAATATCGACAATATCTGAGCACAATTTTACATTTGATTACCTATATATTACGGTTTATTTGTATATTTTAGTTTCATTATTAAACTTACCTCATTCTTATTATAGCATTTTATATGTATGTACTTGCCTTACTTTATTATATACGTTTATATTGCTTACTGTGAGTAAAAAAAATTGATACATTCATTACAATAACATTGTTATTATCCCAAAGGCCTGTTCCCGGTTAACGGGTCTCAAGTTGCAGCGGTCCGATCGTAATCACTTTTCGGAAAACATAACTCCTGTGTATTAAGGTTAAGTATTGTGTATACTTATTCGGAATACAGTAATTTGGGATGAGGTGAGGAGCTGCAGGTATGTCCTGATTGTCAGGAAGTTATATGTTGCTGTTAATGAGCTGATGTTAACTTTGAATCATAAAGACTGCATTGTTCATCGTTATATCGTTTTATCGCTAGTCTTGGTGTGTTTGCCGTCTGCTCCTTTAAACCAATAAAAAGTTTTGCCACACAAAAAATGGCAAAGGCGGTTCCTTTTAACCGTATTCATAGACCCATGTATTTAAACATATTTTATGAGATACATAAAAATATTAAAGTCACACTACCTCATATACATAGTTTACATAAATGTCTGTGTACGAACATAGTATTAATTGCATTATTTCGTCTAATTGTATTTCTTCTACAAGAAGATTGCGTTGAACGAATGTCCAACAATTTATGTATTCGACGTAAATATTTTTATAATGGGTTCATAAAAATTAAATAAATTGTTTTCACGAAACTGATGTATTTTTCTGAACAATGTACCCGTGTGGCCGATATTTCACCATTTGGGCGTCATTGCACATTAACAATGGTGATATTACGTATTCTTTCGACCTTAAACAAAACTGCGAAGCAATTAGAACGACCTAGCGGCATGTGCACTACACGACTGTCGACTTCCTTGAAACAAAAAGTCCTTGTAAAAAATTGGGTCGTCTGCTCTCTTTTCCTCAGCGTTGTAAGAAGTGAGTGAGGAAACTTTGAATCTTCGGGTACAGAAGCGAACATAATAACTACTGATTGAAGTGAAATATAATACACATTTACAGAAATTGCCATAAAATAAAACTAAAAGCATTGAAATTACGGCGGTGTTTTTGATTTAATTTAATGTTCCTCTACAAACAACTTTATAGCTGTAATAGTAGATTACCTAGGAGTATTAATCAATGAATCATTTCGTCTATTTTATGCAAATATGCTTTATATCGCAAATATATAATATGTACATATTATATATGTATGTCATGTCGGTCAACAATGACATATACATAATTACCTGTGTATACCGCTCGTTCTATGCGTGTCGGCATTTTAAAGATCATTAATATTATGAATCATTCCAATATACTAAGTTAATTGTTCCTTATCATGGTTTTTACTCTAATCGATTATTGTGGTGTTGTTTTGTTAAAAAAACGGAAGTTGCAGTCTATGTTTCATTAAATGAGCATCGACACTGATCGACAGGTTTTGAGTGGTATAATTTAATGTGCAGAAATAATGACGCAATACAAATGCTTTATTCATTTTTCATTAAGGGACATTTAAGTGATGGAATTGTTGTTGATGAAAGTGAAAACATTATATAGTAGAATAAGAAAAATATTGAGTAAAATAACTTTGTGCCTCAGTACATTTTTACAGGTTCCGTCATATCATGTTATTTGTAGGTATTTATTGACTACTGCGTCGGCAACGACTGCCAACTGCCGGCATTCCAGTAGAAATGATATAAATTATCGAACAGGCAATAAAAAAATTATGAAATTTTAAGTGAAAATTCCCAAGCGCCTAATTTACAAAGCGCTTTTTTTTAAGTCTAAAAGCGCGGGACAACTCAATCTATACAGATCTCTGCGTTCATTAGAAACGATGATATGCGTTGCGAATGAAGCATCACTAATCCATTTAGCGAATATTTTTTCATTTCCTTTATTGAATCCGCGATCGTAAAAATAGGCTTCGCTTTATTTTCACTGCATCATTGATACAAAAGCAATTTATTTTCATCGCATCAATTATAAAGATTAGAACTTCAGATTAAAGGTATCTGCCCACTCATCCAGCCTTTGCTATGACAGTAAATATGCCGATAAAAAATATAAATGTGATATTGTTACACAATTAAGTGCTAAGCTAAATCTAGATGCTGTTGTTTTATCTTATTTACTATAACAATGAGTTTCAAATTTCATATTATATGTTTTAAAATCGTACCAAACGTAGGTAAATAGATATAAAGTTCAGGGCGCCATTTTTTGGGCCGGGGAATTCTTCAAAAGATACCGCAGTGCTTATGTCAGGCGGCAGATACCGTAGGCTATATTTTAGTCTCGAGCTGCGAGGACAAACATAGAGGGGATGCTAGCTATTCATACATATTTATTTCATCCAAAAAACAATCAAAATCATTCCGCTCCGATAAAACGGGGTTGGTCCCCTAAAGCGTTCCAATGTTGACGTGACAATATTCATATGTACTAGATGTACACGCGAGTATTGTGGTATTTCTTAATATTTCCACACACGTACGCCCAGAGATTGCGATCGGTCTTCTTCAAAGACTTATGAGTGATGACAGATGCTACTTTTATGGCTGTTTGTAGGTTTTAGTGTGAGATAGCTGGTATCCTCGGCGACTTCTCTACAATAATTCTACTAGGTAGGTATGTTATTAGCGCGTGATTCGAATAAAATATTGTAAACGGAAAAATATTAAAATAAATTAATGGTTTGTTTTGATTTTCAGGTAGTTTCGTCATTGCAAATTCTACACGCTTAGGATTTCTAACTAAAATATTGCGATCATCAATTTGCTAATCATTTGTATTTTTTTGTAAAATTGAAAGAAGCTTATGAATACCTAAAATGGTGTTTAAAATGAATAAAGGGTCAAAAAAATCTTAAGCCTATCTTTCTGTTTTGTATTGCTTATATTTGTGCTTTGAGAAAGGTTTCGTGTTTATCAATCAGAAAATTAAAAGTTTTAGCTTAGTACATTATTACACTAAAATTAACTTCAAACCTTAACCAGTGCTGCCGACCTTGTAATTTTTAGTTCAATTATTCATACAACAAGTTAGTCAAGATTAAACGGAAAAAAGAGTTAGTAGGTTTCAGTGAACTCGATATCAAAACTTCAACCCCTACAAAGCTTGTAAGTAAGAAACCAATAATCATATTGACACGATTTCGTGTACACTATTGCTATGATAATAAATATCAATTTTAACGTACACCTATATATCTGAATTGATTCAATTCATTGAAAAATCGAAAGTATTGTGTATTGACAGGTTATACTTAAAGAATGAATAACAAAAACTGAGCGAAAAGAGACTTTTTGTAACGGGACTCTTTAAAAATTGGTGAGACATATAAAATTGTTTTGGGAATAGAATCAGGAATTTGAACTTGAGTTTTAAAATTGCACTCGATAAGTGGAAGCGTAGGCTGCGGTCACGGTGCGGCGGTTACGAGCACCGAACCGCCATATTAGGTTGCAATAACCTTCAGCGGATACACGATCTGTATTTGGCAGTTTAAGACACTCTTTCGTATTTTTTATTCAAAAGTAGAAAAGCTTGTATTCGACATTAGAACACCTTAAGGATTAATCAATTTAAAAGCAAGATAAATGATTCATTAATGGGTTTAAAATGTATTTCATAATTAATTGATAACATTTGTTATGGAATGAATGTCTAGATCTAGATAGTATCTAGCAATTATTTATTGATATAAAAATAGAGCAATTACTGAAATTTAATGGATGAAAAATGGATTTAGTTTTCAAACAAAAACAGCCATTACTTAATAATCGTAATTAATCGCTTAATATGTATGACAGTTATATTATATTAGACTTATAAGAAGAATATTGTAATTGATGCGTGCAAAAACGGGTATGCAATGATGACATAAAGATATTGTTAAGGTGATTTCAATAGTCTTGGGTTCAAATTCTTTGACCTGTGTGATTTGCGTTCAAATTGTGCTGAGTAATTCTATCATGTAGTCAATGAACCTGAAGGATCATTGCTCTGTGTATTATGCGAAAAACTTATATTGTAAACATATCACACACTATTTTGTCATTTCCATAGCTTCTATGTAGTGCTACTTTTGTTATGTCAATTTGCGGCGCACGCTTTATCGGATTAGATTCTCGTCGGTAGATAATTTTGAAATTTGATTTAAAGTTTTGTATGTGTATCCATGACATGATCACGGCTTGGTAAATGTATAGGGACCCTATGTCTTAGTGTAGGTAGAAGCTGTACGCGACAAACCAATGACAGGGCCCTATGGCGCTCATTAGGGATGTCATACGTCCAGAAGCGGACTAAAACAGGCTGATGATTATGATGACATCCATAACGCCACGAAAGTTATGCAATTGTATAACTTATTTAAGCGATTAGTTAATGTCTTTGTCTATATATGCTTAATTCTATGTCGCGTCTGATTCTCGTATATCCATGACTTTGTAGATTTTATCAGCCTTTATCATCGAGCTACTCTGCCTACCATTGTACCTATGTTTGTTCAACTGCCTTGTCATTAAATCCCGCAGAGTCGCCTCGCGCGACCTATTTGTCATTTTTTTCCGCTTAGTAAACTCGAACGTTCGATTTAACATACTATAAGCGCTTTTTGCTAAAAGAATTACACGCTTCTTCAATTAATGCGTTCGTGCTTTGTTTATTGTATGAGATAGGTTTTTTTCATTGAAATACACAGATACAAGTTCAGATGCCAACGTTATTCTTACTCATTGATATACATCCTATATTAATTGAAAAACATCCTATATTAAAGGTCCTTTTAAAATTACTTGGCTTATAATAATCAAATTTTTCGTCAGATACGCTATAAGCGTATTTTGTACCTATACATATTTTAACGCAGTAAGTAAATTGGTATTTGTTATTGGTTACAACGAATAAGGTTCAATTGCTCAGCGCTACTAACAATACTTACCTACTATTTTTCTTCGCAAGATTAGTGTCTGGAACTTTCTCTACTACTCTACTTAAGCTCTGAGAAAAGTTTGTGGCCAATCTTCCGTACCTACTTAAGCCGCTTTAATAAACACCAAGAGCTTTAACGACTATAATCTAATGCTACGATTTGAAATCAACTTCACAATACGCTCTTCGAAACATAAAACTTGAAATTTAGTTTGAGGTCGAGGTCAATGAACATGTGAAAATATAACATCGTATTGTTTAAAATTATCTATTACTAGTGTTATTATAAACAACGTTAGAAGTACATTCACCTTTTTAAAGTATTGAACACTACTTTCTGCAGGTAAATATAATTTTTTATTATTTTAATTGAGTTATTCTATGGTCATTGCCTTTATGTAATATGATATGCTTGTTCTCGAAAATATTCATAATTCACAAAAATATTGAGAAATTAATACGTGTCCATAAATCGTATATGTCATTTGTCTGTTTTATTGGTGAGTGCTGATTCAAAATTAAGTCATTATGGGTATCGCCATTAATCGTAGTTCACGTTGGTATTTACATCAGATGGCAGATAAATGAGTGGATTTGCAGTGAATATTATGTTTCACGCGGCGAATATTTGATGTATGAAAATATGTTTCGCGGTATGTAATCTCTGTTTTTATCTAACCGAATACATCACAGCTTGGACGTTTTGTAGGACGCATTGCTCATGCATATCCTTGTTTATATTTAATACACTTAAGGTTAAATAATTCTGATGTGATGTTACAGTACTCGAAATAGAGATATTGTGATGCTAAGCGCACTAGGCTTTTATAACCGCTAAAGGCAAATAAATTGTTACAATTTTTTCTGTGCTTAGCAGAGGATGTTCATGAAAGTTGTATCTTATAGTTTTGATAAAAACATACTTCTTTATTTATTTATTTTAGTCTTATTTTTGTTTATTTATAAAACAATCTGAAAAGACGAGATCCGTGTTTCGCAATGGATCAATAAAAGAGATTTATTAACTTTAAAATTGCTATTATATTTTTTACCTTTTGCTATTAATGTTTACAGATACTTATAGTACCTATATGCTTTTCAATACAGTGCTATTAAACTTTTTACATACATAGTCACAGTATTACATTGAATAAAAACATTTTTTCTGTCTGCATCTCAAGATTAAAATATCCGATAATCCATATATTCTCACATCAAAAGTTATCCACGATTGAACGGCGGTTTAGATATACTAACAAGATTGCATTATACTTTGAAACGAAATCTAAATTGGTTCATAATAAAAAGGGACAATAGTTTATTAAGTGCCTTGAAATCGCTACATGTCAATCAATGGTCCTTAGTTAACATGTGCATAAAATATGATACTTTTAAGTATCCGTCTTACCGTCGAGTAGCGATATAATGTAAAATCGTAACGAGTGACTGGATATTTGCACCGAAATTTATATTAATATCTTCATCGTTACCTTATTCTTCAGTGTTCGAGTGTTGAACACCGGTCTACTGTTACAAAGAGTAGATTAAGCTTATAGTCTACTACGGTGACTACGTGCAAATTGGCAGAGTTTACCTCCCGGAAGCGGAGTTTATAGAGAATTTTAAGATATGCAGATTTCGTGGCAATGTTTTGCTTCCCCCTTTTAGAAAATGATAAGTGCATTAGTTACACAATATACATACGAGTACGTAATAGCAAAAGTAATGCTCAGAGAAAATATTTTTTTGGCTATTATTCTACAAATAACAGAATTTTGCCATATATGTATGTATATGAATATTTCAATTGTCATTGCATTAATCAATTTTGGTCAACTCTTGTTTTATTTATTTAAAACCAACAATAATATAAAAAGCATAAAAAAGCAAAAAGAAATTTTTGTATTCCTATAGGTACAATAAAAAAAAGGTTATTAAAAAATATTGAATAGTGTCTTCATATAAACAAAAATTTACATATGGAATATCTCTAAGAGTTTTCCGTTTGTAGCATAGCGGTGAAACTAGTCTAAAGCGGTTCTGATTTGCACTGTACTGAGCACGGGACACCGGTTTGACAGGTGCATTCATGAGAGATCTTTTGAAGTGCGAATGCATTCAGATATAACTATTTCGTTTTACCGATCGCATATATTTTTTTTCTTATAAAATGTCTAGTGCATCATTTTTTATTCCCTCCACTTTATTACACTTTGACAAGTGGATGCGTGGGCGAGTAGAGACTGTATTTTGCTAGCAGGACAATAAACGTCTATGGAATAAAATTGTTGACTTGTTATAAAAAAATTAACAATGCCGTGCGTATTTCGTCACCTCAGTTTGAAAATTTTATATTTTGCCAGATAACACTACGTATTTCTACTAATGAAGACATATCCTTTTCATACGGTGTAAAAAGACAATCAACGTAACAACGATTATGTTGAAAACATCTACACTGATTTTAATCAATTCTTACACAGCTTTGTTCTTTATGTGAAGTGTTTTTCGCTGAAATTGGGTTACGTTGGTTTTTAAATTTATTCAGTTTAAGCACGAAACATTTATTAGCTTTACTTGTATTTTTTAAAGTAAGGTGTTTGAAGTGGTTAAAATAATAGGCAGTTGAGTGACCTACGGGCAAATTAATTTAAACCATAAGATACGCTTTAAAACACAATGATTCGCACATTTACCTCCATAAAGATACCCTTATTAAGGCGATGTTGTATTAGGAATGGAATTCGTTTTCGACCGGCCACTCTCAAAGGCGGTGGAGTATGCATCTTCATATGGAACAATGTTGTTGAATCAATAACAATATCTTGGTTAATTTTACACACGGCGATCTGAGTCATAAATAAGTAGAGCTTGTGCTAAAGTAACCGAAGACATGACAGTTCTACGCAAACTCAGAAAAAATATTCAAGCTCCTCACATACGTGTTTGTTCTGGATGGGAATGGAAGCTACCTTCGGTTCCGCAGCCGCTGCCACTACGCATAAGTTCAAAGGGCCAGTGGAAAATTACAAATATGTATATAGGTATACATTATGTATAACTTTCACTAGGAGGATTATTGGTTCTTAAGACATCGCAGCCCTTTCTTATATTTGTATTTAATTAGGCATTCTTAAATGTTCTTCTTTATTGCAATAATTAGTCTCTGCTCACCCCAAGTGCATATAGGCGTGACTATAAAACTATAAGTACCTTCTATGATTAATAGTCGTATTATATACATACATACATTGTTAATTATGTCAATATCTCTTTTCGGCGGTTTTATATTGTTCATTTTACTTATCACATTAAACGTGTTTATCAAGTTTTGTACATATTAAACTAATTGTCTGTTTGTCCTGTGTTATCCGTGAATTAAAAGCTCTACGTATTTATCACGAGCCCCAAGTATGAGTCATTACTGTAATTCTTCGAAGGTGTGCAATAAAACAATAAAACTGTCCACCGGCATGTTTTATTAAGCGCAATAAAATAATTATATCATCATATTTTTATCTTGACTCTCATTCGTTTTAAAACTAAAGGATTTTTATTAGTGAAGAATTCTGAGTTTGAATTTCCATTCAATTTGTGACAGATTGTAACTCTAGAAATAATATAAATGAAAGACTATCTCCACATTTCTTGTCATCCTTTAGAAGACTGTCAGACTCTGATCGAATATTGTATGTGTGTATGAGGTGCAGGTAATTGTTAAAGAAACCAATTAAGTGCATACCTAAGTATGTATGTGTACATTTAAGTTGCGGAAAAGTGGCAACAAAAATGTGTCGTTTTGACCACTTCTGTCCAGCGAAGCCGGTTTTCTACATCATCGCATCTTAGTCATTTCCGTTCAGGTAAATCGGGGCAATGCCACCACGACCAAGGTCCAAGGTCTATTAGGTATATATACACATGTATACAGAAGCTAAATACCTAAATGTAGGAAACATTCTGCTATAGTGAACATACCGCTGATAAACTCCACACACCTTTTTTAAATACGTAGTTATAATTTTTGTGTTCATCACGCAAAGCTTTGCCTTAGGTGGCAATGGAATACACAACCTTGGTTCAGATGTCAAGATCACTGACTGCAACAAAAGGTAAGTGGATTGAAGTTTCATGTATTTATTTATTTCTTTATAAGCGCATTTTACAAAATTTCAGTTTTTCACCTAAGCCTCGCAAACAGAATTTGGAGTCAGATGAGGATCCTAGTGTAACTAACTCTAGGTATTTAGTTGTAGTATCTAGAGAGATACTACAACTAAATACCTAGAGTTAGTTAGAGAGTACACTAGAGAGTGTCAAGTGTAATCTCAACCTTACAATCAGAATGCAATGATTCAAAATGGTAGCTTATTTGTAGCAGGTGATACGTCTATATTCATGAATTGTAGATAAAGTATAATTAAAATGCAAGTACATAGCACCTTTGTTAAATTATTACAGTATTAGTGTTGATTTTGAAGAGTTTCCTGTGTCGTATTCGGACTATGCCATTATAATCCCGCACTGATATTTCATAGTCTGCAGTCGATAGCGGTTGAGGCGAAAATGAATCCCCCTTTTGGCTGTCGACAGAGCTTTTAACGTGAGTTACTAGTTGAACAATAAAATAGGCTTACCCGCCGATCTCTTTGAAGCGTTTAAAGCCTTAGGCTGAACACGTGAGCTCACCCATCGATACCCCGTTACGATAAGTTTCACTTTACAATGTGCAAATTGCTACGTTCCTTTTTTGAATCCATTTTGACAGATGACAGATAGGTTTACTTTTAAATTGGCAACGGGTTTTGTTTAAAAGGGTTACGCCTATGTTCTTGTTAAAGCAGTTATTTATAGCGTTAAATACGAAACTTGGGTATATATAAAAACGAGTTATATACCTAGGATGAGATTCAGCGAAAGATATCATATTCATACAGGCCTCGGAGAACGTTAAGTTAAAATACAGTCAATTCTCCCAGTTCCTTTTTCTGTAAAACGACTTGAGATACAAATTGGAGCTAATATCGGCGTTCTTATTACCTTTGACTCCCCATTAAGCAAATTAGGCAATAGATTTTTTTGTCTTACTCAGTAATTTTAAGTTCGATTTCTGTGTGACCTTCTGACGGCCATTTTTATTTATAACAGTGGCGATGTCCCAGCTGAATACAGTTGGGTTGTAATTTATAATTATGGTTTTATGTCATATATAAGCCTCTAGTCTCACGGCACTGGAAATGTTTACAGGTTACAGGCAATTTGTTACTCACAAATTTGTAGCGCCTGGTGTTTCTGAGCGTTTGCTTGACATTTTAAACCTTAACACGACGTCTAAATAGTGGCAGTGGGTGTAGAATTCATGGTTCTTGGATTAACTGTGGTTCGATGTCGTGTGGTTCGAGTATTTGTAGAATCACAGTAATAAATACACATAAATGACTGTAAAACAAAGCGTTCTTTCTTCATGCACACAGCGGTATATACATATGTATGTATGTGTGGGTGTACAAACACACGCTCGCGTAGATTACTTAGCCGCCGCTCCACCACTGCGACTGCAATTAGTTGTTATGTAAAAGAAAATCCCTGCCTCCGCAGCCCAGCGGGGAAATTGTTTAAAGCCTCTAGTTTCTGCACTAATGAGGCTAATGTTACAGCTGTTTTATTTATTTATTTATTTATTTATTGGCTCATTAACAAACTTACATGTAACACTAGTTGATAATAATCTAAGGCTT
>DWQT01000634.1:0-20879 GCA_018244895.1 Myscelus amystis hages | reverse complement strand
TTTAATCTTATTACTAAGTAAAAACATAAGTGAACGGACACCAGGAAAACATTGTATTAAAAAATCTAAACTAAAGTACAAAAGTCATAATATAAGCAAAAATGATGGGAGTCTTTTTTTCACTATAAAATATAGCCGGTTTAGGTGTCATTTTTGCAATAAAACGATTTTCATTTTTTTTTGAATTGTGGCCCTTTTGTATTCAAGGAGCTATATGTATATCGACGGTTGAAAGGCAAAAGTTACCAAGCGCCATGTTGCCAAACTCACAACAGAGCCGTTTATACATTTATTTTTACTAAGAAAAATCATAGAATACGCTATTAGAGGTATTTGAAAAATCAATCAATCCTTGAATTTTTTCAAATACCTCTAATAACCAATTTTCTGCGTTTTTTCTAAAAAAAAATGAATGAATGAATGAATAAACAGCTCCGTTCCAAAATTAGCAACATGGCGCTTGGTAACTTTTTCCTTTCCACCGTCGATATGTATGTATGCATGCATTTTGTGATTATTTGTTATTTTTGGATAGTTACGCCAAAGAAGTATAACTTCTTACGTGCGTACATGAGTACACACACACACAATTTTTTTTATTTATGATTTTTTTGTATTTATAAAACAGTGACTGTTAAGTAAATCTTAAAATAATACAACAGTGAAAACAATTACTGTGTGAGTTAAGGCATTTCCTAGATCAGCTTGCATTAAGAACCAGATGAAAATTAAAAACATTACTGTGGGTTCTATTGCATTAATAGATACCGAATAAGAGTCATTCAAAAATATATTTTATGTACTAACACTAATCATTCAGTGTTATTATACACATAATATGGATTAGTTTTAACTTCAAAATGCTGGAAATG
Source organism: Myscelus amystis hages (assembly GCA_018244895.1). Taxonomy (NCBI): domain Eukaryota; kingdom Metazoa; phylum Arthropoda; class Insecta; order Lepidoptera; family Hesperiidae; genus Myscelus; species Myscelus amystis. The sequence continues at coordinate 20,007 of DWQT01000634.1, read as the reverse complement.
TTATTGTTGCTGTCCAGTCACTAGTTAGAAAATCCATATAAAATTAGCAGTACCTTTATTTACAGTACTTTTAACATATCATTAAGATTTTTTCTGTGTACATTATATTTGTAATGAGAAAAAAAAAATACTTATTATAAAATTCTTCTTCAGGAATGTTCCCTTCAGAGTACGTGTGAGGCTCTCCCGCAGGCGCAATGATGATGAAGACTCGGCACACAAACTCTTCACACTGGTGACATATGTACCTGTTGCTTCCATCAAGGGCTTGCAGACAGAGAACGTTGACGCTAGCCAAGAATAAATTTTAAGTTAAGCTTATAATGCCTTTCAATTGCTTCCCTTTTTAACATTTTTGTCATTGTATTAGAAAAAATTATATATTTTTTTAAAAATGTGAGACACTTAAAGAATGTCATAATATCAAGAATACCCGGAACAAACAAGCCTCTAGCCATTTTGATGGAAGTAGAAATGAAACAGTTTTGTTGGTATTGCAGCATGTACCACCACATATTAACATTGCTAAATATTTGCGCACCCGAAAAATACACGTATGTGTATTGTATGTATTGTATGTATTTACATGTATGCGTTGCAATTAAATTGGTAGGTATTAAAACAGAACCTTCCCTACACATTTGGTATTCCCTATTCACATTTGGTAAGACAATCTCTACTTCCCTACTAAAATTATAAATGTGATTGTAACTCTGGCTTTCTCTTTGTCTGCTACGTTTTTACACCTAAGCCACTGAACCGATTTAATGAAATTTGGTACAGAGATAGTCATGAATTTGGGAAAAGACATGGGCTGCTCTTTATCGCGAAAAAATAGGTTGAAATGGGGCATGAACGTTTGTATGGAAGTTCGTTGTTTTCGAAGAAAAACCCATGAAACTTTGTACTTAGGCTGTTGATAAGAAATAAAAAACTCCTAGCGTTTTTGAAATTTTGACCTACATGGGGATGAAAGTTACTATTAATGGTAGAATGGACGACCAAAACAAATATATTATTTTAGCTAATAGATAAATTTTAGCTAATATTTCTTTTGGAGGTTAATTTCGTTGAATATGGTTATGTTTTATTCAAAGTTGTTACATCTGTATTCGTGTAGATCAGATACAAGTTGTTGATTTGTTTATTTACAGTTTTTTTCTTATTATTTGTGATAAAAGAATCTAAAAAATTAACATACTGGCCAAAGTCATTATTCCATACGGACGAAGTCGCGGGTAAAAGCTAGTGTATCATAAAAATGATATAAAAAAGCAAACTTCTAATAGCTTATATAGTTTTGGTTATTTCATTCGATTTCGAAAGGAGTAGGTATTAGGTATTAGAAAAATTATAACTGCATGTGTGTAGCTACTACGAGTAGTATACCACGTGAATATGTTTGCATAGTCAATTATCTCTTGATATAATTTGCAATTGCTTAAACTGTTGTGTATGTACCAATTAAATGTATATTGTGCCCATAACGTTAATCCTAAAGTACATATTTTATTTACTTGGCAGAAGATACACGTAGATACTGTGGAACTACCGTGCCTGAAGGAGTTTCAATAAAGAAACCTTTGTTATTCAATAGATTTTTTTTTAAATATCAAAGGTGGTAGAACCCTCTTTGGAGCTCCGGCGGCACCACGGCCACACCTATTTCTGCCTTATAACAGCAGTATTAAGTGCTGCTGTGTTCTGGTTTGAAGGGTGTGGCAAGGGAGACTTTTTCGAGGCATTCCAGCTCAATCCTCAGGGGTAGCGGCGCATCTGTGGTCGACCTGAGAGGAATCTAATCTTATCAGGGGTTGCCTACAAATGTCCATGGTCGGCAATAGCCACTTACCATCAGGTGGACTGCATGCTCGTCTGCTATTCCCGTATTGTAAAAAAAATCACGTTAATTTTTGTAACATGCTTTAATAGCAGTTTAGTCATTTCCCCGCAAAATCCTGTTACGTAATGCACGCTTGAAGTACTCCGGTCGTTTTCCCGCGAGCATAGCCTGTAATACAATTACATTCACGCGCATTAAATTGCACATTTTGTCGCATTGCAACTTGCACAAAGTTGCACTTAATAGAACTACCATACTTTTATAAAATCGAATTTTTTTTGTAGGAAATACATTTTTAGGGTAAAACAATATTTACGGGACCTCTTAGTTTCGTATTTAACTATTAAGTAAAGGTTTGTGTGTATCTTTTGTATGTGAATAGAGTAAGAAAAGATCGGGTCCTTAGCTGTGCTGTAACGCCTCGTGGAGTAGATATTAAGAAAATAAATGGTTTTCTTAATGGCCTCGCATTCCGCATATTCATCTAGAAAGCTTACGTTTGGTTTTATACCTTGGCGTATGTACTTCAATCAATACACAGACGTACTACAAAAGGCCAGTACCTACTGTTAAGCGAGCGCGTATGATAATTTTGATGGTAGTAGAAGAAGCGAAGAAATAATAATAAATAAACTTATAAAACATAATATGCCTATTGCTACTACCATTGGATTGCGGCCTTACATTTAAATAATAATAAAATGTATTGTACAAAGGTACAAACGATGATTGTTGAATCATATAAAAGATACTATCGCTGTAATGCATCAGCTAACATATGAATGTAGAGCAAGAGCAAGCCTCTGTAAATCATATAATATTATTTCCTGACAAACGAAAAAAAATTACCCTAGCGCAGTTAATATACCACTTTTATTAAGTTTTTACAAATACGTTCCTACCTACTCCGATAGCAATCTAAAATACGAGTAGGATACAGCCTTCATAGATTACATAGTCACATATTGCGATGTCACACGCAGCTATTGTGGTTTTCATTGGACGGGTGTTTATGAATACACGTACATATATCTTTAGCGATGTACAATTTACATGTAGTAGGTTGGGGTTTAAACAATTTTTAATAAATATATCTGTTTTTTAATTTATTCAATTAGTAAACTACTTCAACGTTTAGACTTCTAGGTACAATATGTTGAATATCGGCTTGAAATTGCAATGTGCTACGAAAAGCCTACGTAGCTACGAAAAACAGGTGACTTTGATTTTAATAAAACAAGAAAAAATTAAAAAACAGTATAAAATGTTTGACATGGCTGATTTTTTTGCTGACCGATGAGGATTACTGGCGAAAACATTAGATTACCTGTGTTGAAGAATTTCAACATTAATAAGTCTCTATTTGTGAAAGGTACTCGTACATATTTTTATTCTCAATTTTCGTGTTTCTAAATAGCGTAAGATTTGTTCAGTAAGTAACTTCTCAACACTTAATTAGATTAATTATAGCACCAAACATCTGTTAGGATAGCTACTAGGTTAATAGAGCATGTGAAGGTGTTGTAGGATGTGGCGCGGAGGCGAGGCCCGGCGCCGCAACACAATCCTTGCGGTTCGCTTCCATTAGTTCGGCTAAATCCATTACGGGCGACACCTTGTACTTGCCAATGCTCTGTGTACGTCGTTAGTGTTGACGCGGTTTTCATATTGAACGACGATTAACATCAATATATTTCGTGACAAAATGCAGTTCCTCTTACTGCATGCCATACCACTCTAAGAATTTTACTTAGAGTTAAACAACATTTTGTTTTAGCCCTTGTCGTTACGGTCTTAATTCCAACAAGGGTAGATAGATGTACTACGTTAATAATCAACTCGCATTCATATGCCCTTGTTTGGTGATTATTCAGCTGCGCATTATCACTTTGAGCGCCATATATGCCAGTGATGCACCGTTTATAAAAGTGGAAATTAAATATCTAAGACCTCTGACTTATTGATGGATTTTTATTAATAAGTATATTCCCTTACTGTAAAAAAATATGTTTATATTAGATGTACGGGATGTTTATAAACAATATAAATATTTGCAAATTTTTCTACGTTATCTAACAATAAAAACAAAAAAAATACCAGATTGTTTCTACATCATGAATACTCGTTATACAACTCGGTTCATTAAAAAACTATAACGGACAATTGATACACACTATAAATTGTCACGTATGCGTATAATTGGATTAAAGCCTAAACGAAACGAATCAACTTTTCATTTCTTAATTTAAGTGTGATGGGACTTGTTTTCCGCTAACTGTTTTCTCCCGGGATACCATAACCCGGACGGCGCTAAAATACGATGAATGACAGTTTGAATACTAATGTTTTAGGTTTATTGTGTTACGTGATATAATAAATAAAATAATCGAATTTGAACAACGAAAGATAATGAACGTCTTCTATGTTTGCTTTCTACTGTATATTGGAATCCTGTCATGCATTTAGCCCCATCTAGGATGTGAACAGTTGTAAATGGAGATCGCGCGGGCGGGGGTGGTGGAGTTCGGTATTATCTCTCGCGCTTGACCGAGCTCCGATCACTGCCCTGTCGGCTTCAAAAGCCTTGTTAAGGTCTAATGACATGGGAACAACCACATTTTCACTTTTAAGTCCCTAATGGTTTCTTAGATGGTGGCCTTTCATATTTTTAGTGTAAAATTTGGTTTTTTGGCTCGTTTATATTGATTTTAGTTTTCGTTTAGTTTAGTGTGTAATATTATATTTTTTATATTTCGAAGTGAAAATAAATTGTAATAATAAAAATATATTGTTACAATTTTAATAAAATTTAGCTGTAGTATATGTGTGTTTATTTTATGTGACGACAATATAAATGACGTTCGTTTAACATTAAATTAAAGGAATAGTTAAAAAGGTATGAAATAATTAAATAAGTTTACTCTACGTTAATACGCTACTTCATACATATTATATTCCACCTATCAAGTGGGAGGTTGAAAAAATGCTCGTATAAAGAACTGAATTAGGATTAAATAAACTGAACCGAATGCTTTGTTGCAATAACTGCCGGTAGAATTAACGAGAGCGTTAAAAAAGCCCTAGTAAGTAAACGTACCGGAAAACGGGGAGAGTTGACAAATATTACACAAAGGTATACCTACAACACAGGCATATTGTGGAGCCCGTTCGAAAAACATTCCTTTGTTCGCATTAAAGTATCCTTTTCAAGATGAGATATTTGTGTGACTCATATTTTTTGGGTCAAATGGGACTATCAGTAAATTGATATACAAAATAATTTCGGTTCATAAATTCCTCTTTCACTGCAATTTTGCAATAAAAAGATTTTTTCCTAATACACATATGTTATGGTAATAGATTTTCTGTAACAGCAAGGAGCGATTTATGAAAAATCTTGGAGAACAACTTGCTTATCCCCAGTAACGTTAGTTTACATGTACATTTCTTTTTACTTGCACGATATCAGTAAACTAAAAAATCGTACTGATTTTCATGAACTGAATATTAATTAATCCAGAAAACGTATTACTTCATACAAGCTTACTTATGTAGTTATATATAATAGTATAGATATAGATAGGTACCGCGGGTTGACCTACTTAATGTTTTGAGTTACAGTGCAACTCTGTCCGTTACACCGTACATAGATAATTTACTGAAAGATGACCTTCGCTGGATTTTAGTGGGAGATATGAGAGGGGAGGTGTGCCGGGAAGACAATGTCGTACATATTTTAAGCGGGCACGCCCCGTTCGCACAAAAGCGTAATTTATAGGACCGCGCGGAGACGGGCGCCTGAGTTATGTTCCGACGATAGCGACGAGCTTTTAACTGCCTAATGGAGCGATTTACTCAGACCACCTTGTGCCTGTTTTCACTGTTTACAGCATGGCGTGTATTTAATACGCTCATTTGTTAAAACTTATATACCTACATATGACAGCGATTTCATTTTTGACACCAACAGTCTTTGCACAAGTTTTTGTAAGTTACTACAATATTAGTGTGAATACCGTTGCAAGTTCGCACTTCGATCTACTTAGATTGTCGATGTGTAGGAGCTCGGGGACTCGGAGAAACAACGTGGAAAGTTTTTCAATAAAACCGTGCCCTCAGAGACAACATTTCAATGGAGCGCCGTGCGATGTTTACGGCCGGCGCGCCACCGTTCGGTTTTTCCCACGCTACAAAACAATCCAATCTGAAGGTATTGATCAAATTGAGCGTATGTATTTTCATACAAAACAATTTTAAAACGACAAAAACCTTTTTAGTGATAATAGATTTCAACAATATATTTGTATTAACGTGTCAATTTTACAAGTATACAATTCACAAAGTCACATAAAATAAACAAAAAATGGTATACCTATATCTAACCTATTACAGTTGCGGTCTTTAATGTGTCGAGAAACATTAAGAAAATTAAATTGTTATGGAGTTTCAAGGATAGATGAGCACATAATTGCTTCTGGTAATTCAAGAATATAGATAAACGAAATGTTTCATGTAAATCTTAGCATCTGCTGGTACGAGTTTCTGCTGGGCGTTATACAGAGTAGGTCAAGAGCAATCCTAGGAGATTGTCTCGGGCCTTGCATAAGAATAAAGTTAGCCATTCCAAGTACAAGCTTTCATAGGTTAACTGCGAATTCTCCTTTAACATTTTAAATTGCTATTTATTGTATGCAATTTAATAAGTATCGGTTATAAAACAACACCTACATAATTTTAAATACAGGTATATATAATGGTTACCATACTTTTATTACGAAATAGGTTTAATATTCCCATGTCTTAACAAAATAATATTTCCATGTCATACGAAAAGAAGTTAACCTTGCTAAGCTTAGCTATAGGTTAAGGAAGATAGATTGTGTAAATAATCTAAAATAATATAACCGCATATCTTAACGAAATCGTAGAGGTATTGTCACAGATGTCCTTAAAATAATTTTGCAATAATTATAAACGTCCTCGAATAACTCTATAAAAACGTGTGTACCGGTCTGATATATGAATCTTACTTCCGCAATGACAGCCCGGTATTAAATGAACGACAACTTGTAATGGATTGTCATAATTGATTCCAACTGTCATTAGAAGAAACAATTAGGTCGATAGTGGATTACTGAGGGTGATTGCGTGGCGGAACGAGGTATTTGTGTCACATCGAACGATCGATCCGCCCACTCCCAGCCAATTACCACCGATACACGACCGAATATTGTTCTCAATACCTCCGATACTGAGAACACGGCGCGGTGTACGGCGAGTGTACGCTGTAGAAGTGTCGACACGAGCTTCGCTACGCTTCTATTGAGACTCAGCTGACGACTGCGACGTTGATCTCCGAGATCAGTTTTACGGCTGAAAAGTCATATCTATTTAGAATTTTCAATAACAGTTGGACTGTAAAATGTTGAGTACTGATACGAGGTACTTAAAACATTTCACCAAAAGGTTATACTAATTTTATCCTGTAGACCGAATGGTTTTGTTTTGAAAAAGTTGCTTATTTTCTGTTTTACGCAGATTCAAAGGAAACCGCTCTTTTGTTTGTTACCCTTAAAATAGATTTTTTTATGTAGGTACTCGTATATAAACATAGTCTGTTACAATTTTTTTTTAATCGGTCGGATGAATGATAATAATTAGGTATATCTAAATTTGTGCCAATGAGATTGAAGACTGTGCAGATGAGATTGTCAGTGTCTAAAGTTGTATGTACATACACATAATACGTATTCGCCGGTGGGATAGTGAAACTGCGTCTTAAGCTGAATTGAAGTTAGGTCGAACTGGAGCATAAACAGAACGCTTGAAAAGTGCACGAGTGCGGAGCAGCTGAATCGTCGAGAGCCCTCCTCGTGGAGTCGTTAGTCTCACTGTGCGCAGAGCTTCTACTAGATTATTTATTTGGATAACATCCTTAACAAAACCTACACGGACTTTCTAAAGCATGTATTTTAAATTTTAAAAATGTAATATTGTAAATACATATGTAAATTTGAACACACCTTTTACATTGTGTACTTAAAAACGTGTATAAATGTGTATTTTCAAAATATACGTTGTATTGTGTAAAGTTTATGACTCTAATTTAAAAAATGGAAGCTTTTGGGTGGTGAATTATATTTTAAACAACATTTCATGGAATATTGTGTTGAAATTGCTGTGTATATATTTATAAAAAGGGTTATCGTTATAATGCCATATCTGACAGATTTTTTGTAATGTTTCTGATTCAGAAGTATTTGAACGGAGAATAATAAATGTTTATTACATTGTCGATATTACGTCTTGAACAATAATCATTAAATAAATCTTCCTTCTTTTCAACAAGTTCCATACTAGATAAACGCCCTTGAATCGGTCAATGCATAATAGTTTACAAGGTAATGTCTCAACAGTCGTTATTTCAAAAGGCCTAACGTAGAAAATCTCGAAAGTATAGAAAATGAGAGGGAGAGGGTTGAACTGCAAAGTGCACGAGTGTGGCTCAACTGAGTCGTGAAGGGGCTCTTCCCGTGGAGTCATTAGAAAAGTACAGCATCCCATAGCTTATATAAAATGTGGAAGACGTTTTTGTATCGTGCTGAAAATAGGCCATCATTATTAGGCTCTTTTAAACTCTACTAGCAACGCTGTATAAGAATTTATCAATAAGCAGACACAGTAAATAGTAAAGTACACAGGTCTATTAAAAAAAACGTGGTTTCAGACATTACAAACTCAATATGTGGCTGTCTATGACTATTTTAACAGTGATCACGTAATTAGTGTTTATAGAAGTTGTTAAGATGTAGTGCCATCTGCTGGCATACTGTAAGAAATTAATTTATAAAATATTCAAGATAAAAAAAAAACATGTCGAAGTTGGTGGACATTGTTAAATAAAATTTATTGACGTATTTATATGCATATTTACGTACACAGGGGCCTACACTATTAATGGTTTATTAAAGGATGTTGAAATAGAGTTTCATGCAATTAAAACTATAATAATTTTGTGACACATTGTAGATTAGTTTTGACTCTTACCAGCTATAACAAAATACTCGTAGATTTTCATTAAATTTATGACCATTTTGAACAAACTTTATTCGGATTATATTTTAAGCGAAGAAACAATACACATACATACGCACTGTTTCATAGAAAGAGATTTCCGTGTTCAGGATATGAGCTGGGCTCATCGTGTGTAGTCTTCTGCATTGCAGTAGAGGTGGCATGTTCATACATTATGTATTGCTAAAGGCCAACAATTTTACGGCCAGCACGTCAAAAAGTTGTAAATATAGCAAATATTGTATCGCAAAGCTTAAACGTGTATAAAATAATATATATTGTTATTTCCTACTTTGCAATGTTTCCTTAACTTAGATATAACTTTGATATATTCATATATGCACAAAACTGAAACATTATGGTATGTAAATTGTTTTTATTATTATACATAAAGAATTCCCGAGAGAGCTTAAATTAGCAATGAATTGAAAGAAAACAATATGGGAAAATTAAAAATACTAATGGTATTTCAGTGACAATGTCCACATAATTGAACGTTGAGTGTTTTTGCTAGCAATATAAAAACCAGACTTGATATTTTAGTCGGGATATTATGTTGATTACCTAAGGACGTAGAGCAAATACTCATAAGCGTTTCCAATTAGACAATCTGAACATTAATTAAGTGCCTACACTATACAGTGTGGTTCTGAGGACTCCTTAAAATGCTGCGTAATATTTGTAACTTTATTTGCATGCTAGTCTCTATTTTTATTATAGAAATGAATTAAGTAATTATTATTTTATATTTATATCGCTACTATCATTTGCTGAAACAATATCAATAAGTATATATGATATACATATGTGTATACTATATGATTGTAATAACAACCTTCATGTCGATGTCGGTGGTAAAGTCTAGCTATGGAATCGATTTTTTTACAGACCGAATATTATTTTGTGACGTCAAGGTAGCTTATAAATTACGGTTGAATTTTATTGTTGATTCACATCCGGTGACGGTATTATTTATTTCGGCTGAGTGAGTTCAGTGAAGTGAAATAAATGAAACTATGTTACACACGCGATTGAACAAATATTTCATCAACTTGTTGCCCCAGAGGACTTGGAAAAATCATTGTGTTCTCGATAACGTCCTTCATATAGAAAGTTTAATAGAAATTGGATTTGGATTTGATCCGTCTCGCGGTTGTGGCGGGATAATGTACTATTATTTGGCTGGTTGAACTTTTGAGCGTTCGTGGAAAATTAAATAGAAAATCGCAATAACAAGAACCCATTAATAATGTTAGCCTTTATAAAAGTATGCAATACTGGCAGCATAAAGGTTTTCAAGTTTGGCTGTGTATCGTATGAACATTTCAAATCATAATATGTTTATTCTCGTATTGGTTTTATATAAGTGACTGTCAGATGTAGACTTGTTGAAATCATTGTGAGGACGGAATGTATGTTTAAAGGGTTTCTAATCTTTTACGAACCCAGTAAGTCTTCTTGATACTTATTATAACGTTAAATTTCATCTTGTTGAAAATGGATTTGATTATAATAGAATGAAGTGGTTTATTAACTTGAATACTCACCGCTGTAATTACAATAAATCCAATTAGGTATGAGTGAGTACGTGTGATATGTATCATAGATTCACCTTTGTGCAACTACTACATATGTATATATGTATGTATCCTATCGACGTCTATGACTTCTGAAGCGCGGAAAGGCTCGAGTAATTTTCCACCCAAGTGGCACCCGCACACGCAGTTGCTTTACAATATATTACAATTTGCAACTGCGCCAAGGCTAACGAGCTTTTTATATTCTATTTTTTTTACTAGGTATTCGTATAACGTTATTTAATATCAGCTCACAACAGAGATAAGTGGAGCGAAGAACTTCTTCGATCAGAGTTTCATTTACCTAAGACTCAAGAACCCACGGAGGTTCCCAAAAACCTGTACTTTCAAGTTTATAGTTGATAATTTCCTTAAATTTCCAAAAACATATTTTTAAATTTTTTAAGAAGTGTCAAGAGATCTTATTGTCTTTTTTTAAGTGTTATACGGTGTTCGCTTATGGCTTTTGTGTTTTTCTACGTTAATTGTAAATATGGTGACATTATATCTTCACAAATTATGTGAACATTTAAAACTAAGCCTCCCTGTTTTTATTCATATTTAACTAATGTCACATTATGAGGAATTTCATTAAAGCCTCATTGTGTATCAACGTTTTCGTAAAACATAACACTTACTTTATAGTGTTAACATTTGGTAAGTATATCTAGGTACCGCCCGTAGTGACGGAATGGCCAAAGTTGTAAAGCCAAAAGGGTTCGTACATTATGATTGTTATAGGCAAAAGGTCCACTTTATTGTGCTAATGTTCCACCTTTATGTGATCATAATTTACAAGTAGGTCTCGATGGATAAACATCGCTACGTGTTTTCGTCGTGAGACTGATCCATTGAAAACTTTACTCCATTATACAATTTATTGGTATTACATTGCTATATTTAATATATCCGTATGTACATAATTGTCCGTTCAATGCTGATAACAGTGAATTACACTTAGAATGAAATTCAATCTAGTGATTGCAACCGCACTTAAATTGATAATCCACCCTTTCATTAGTTAAAGTTTTCTTATTTTGCGTAGTCAGATATACAGGATTGCGAGTATCACATTTTCCACACAGCGAGGAATTATAACTTATAGTTCGGATATAATCTAAGTTTATCATCAACTGTTTCTATCGTTTCACAGTTGCACACGGGCCGTTTCTTAGAATAACGGAGGCTAACAGATAAGACCCACAGCGTTAGCCAAGCCTGGGTTCGCAGGCTTCACGTGCTTTTAGAACATTATGGAGAACAGGTTTCTTCACAGTGATATTCAATATTAAAACTGAACACAACTACTAAGAAATTGAAAAAAATTGCTGTAATATATATAATTGCTTATGGTTATTATTGTTCATGGCTTATTGGACCATTCCAATTTTATTATTTTTTTATAATATGTATTTTGCCTACCTACATCAAAGCAACACTACATCTACGCTCAAGAACTTATATGTATTTAAGTATTGTACAAGTAACATAATTTGACGTAATTATTGTTAGGTATGCGAATGTATCTAATGTTTCAGTAAATATAAACTGTGTCAAATATCTTACACGGGAATTTTAAAAGGCTCGGTCGTCTGGCGGAAGTTTTCCGCGTAAATGACGTAAGTTGTGAGCTTGTTTCGTGTTGGAAATTAACGTCACGTACGAAAATGCGTATTCCACATACTTTATTAACCCCGGAGTGATAGATGTTTACAATTTTGCCGTTGGCTTTCCACATACGTATCCGTATAATACCGAATAGATTGAAATAATATTTGTGATTGAAAATCTAATCTCGGATACGTGTAAGAATATTCTATAAGATACTCAGTCAGGTACGCTCACTCTCAATTATTTAGGCTTCGCTTTCAGATCAGCACCCATATCATTCAACTGACGATAAAATCTGTAGATTTAGGTCAGCCGTTGGACTAAGGCTTTGAGAAACGTTTTTCCATCCGTAACAATGTAATGTTGTATAAGTATTTAAAGTGATTTCGCTTACGATTTCAAGTGTATCGCGATGTTATGGCAGATATTAGGAAAAAAAGAACAAAAAATGGAAAATAATTGCGAAAAATCTGTTAACTAATAAAATTCCTTATAATTCATTATATTATAATAAGTAAGAGGCTAAATGATAATTCCATTCGATCGATGTGGCAACAATGCTAGGCCTTTCGGTGTACGGTTTTTTTTCGTAAGGCCACGCAGAGTAATGTTGTTTAATGTCCTTTGCATACGGAACATTGTAATACCCATATTGTGCGCATTCCACGTGCATTTTGTATATATACATGCATTATTGCAGCGACAATATGTAATTTAGCAAATGATAATAATACCAAACTTGTGAAATCCTATATTGGAAATTCCAAATTTTCCAAAATGTTTACATCTAAATATAAATTTGAAGTTTTTGAATTAAATTATTTTAATAATATTTTCCGCACAGGACGAACATATAGTACATTCTCCATCTTTAGAGAAACACATGAACCTGTCAAACCTCCATTCATATTCAAATTGCTTCGCAATAACTCATGATAATATGAAGGAGCTATAAAAATATCAAATACAGGCCCACACGAGAGGGCCGGGACCGCTCGTAACAGAACGGGTGTTTTCATCAGTGAATATTAAAATATGATATCGTATCATGGCCCTCGGGTGAAATTATATTATTAAAACGTGCTGTCATTAAAATGTAATAATTATTATAAATTCTCTTAACTATTTAACAACAGTGATCGTTGTGTTAAACGGGTGCCGATGCCGGTTAAAGGTTATAAAAAGGGGACATTTATGTAAAATTAAATTTTTAATCCAGTTCTTTATTGATATTACCTTTCCTATGACTATGGGTAGGATATTAATTTAAGGCAAAATAAGGTCAATTTTTTTTAAATTATAGACCTAAATGTACTTGATGTATAGATAATATAATAATATGTTTTGTGTAGTGTATAAAATAAAATTTTTAGTTCATTGATTTTTTTATTTCGTTTTACTAGCGATAAAACGTTTCTAAACAAACACGAACTGTATTTATTTTTAAATTGTTAGGGCCACACAGAAAAGCTTATAAAGTCATTTATCTGAGTAAAAGTAGGTGTGAATACAGGGTATAAAAACGCCAGTTTGTAGAATGCAGCTGCCCGGGAGACGGCCTGGAGAAGGACGTCGAATGCGGGTCATACTGCGAACAATGAGCGGGAAATGTTAAGGTTACTGTTGAAATTTGATGCAACTTTATTTGACTAGATTTACTGATACTGATACTAATTTTAAATGTATCATTAACATAGACTTGCCACGTAAAAACATCCTATTTACTACTTTGTTTTTTAATTTCTTTAATGATTTTTATAATACATTTTAAACATAAATATTTTGTACAGTCAACCTGAAGACAATGCTCGTCTATTTTATTTAATATAATTTCGGTATAAGAAAATCGTTATTTGTAATGTTTAAGGCTCTTGGCTTAAATTCATTGTCAATGGACAACTTCAAGAAAGTCAAAATTATATTAGTAGTATCGCTAATTGTTGCTACATTTCATTTTCTTGTGTCCTGTCACAGAAGGTAATGTAAGGTAAAGTTATAGTCCCGGAATAATTACACTTATTTGCACGAAGCAATTGTTGCCAATTAACGTTGTTCTAATAATCCTGTTAGAGATCGATTGTCCATGTTCATAAACGGATGGGCGCACTTGTGATTGCTGCCTACTCGTTTGCTATTCTGTTCACATAAAAACGATCTGTTCGCGAGATTCTTTTAGCCAATAACAAAATTTTCTACCGCTAGTTACGCGGATATCGAGGACAGGATAAGGTGGCGAATCTAAAGACTATTTCAACAAAGTGTAATATTCAATTCTAAAACAATTACCGCTAATAGTGAAAAAGTACCCTTATTTCAGTCATCGTTAAACAACAAACGAAGGTGTGATGTGAGAGTATCTTTGATATGGTTTGTAGCCAGGACTCGGTACTCGTGGGTGTTTGAATGATAATAGTAGCAGTAATTCCCTTGGAGAGTCGTGAAGCGGGCGCGCACGTTCCGGAATGTCGGTGAGGGCGTTGCAAGCGGCGACGCACGTGCCATTCCGGCCGGCAAGCTCTTGCTGATGCTGGACGAGATTGGATAGTTTATGTTGTAATTGACTTTTCATATTTCAAATTATGGCAAAAATATATTAAGGTATTGAATTGTATCATACAGGCTGTCCCGTGAGTGGTGGACCAACGGGAAGTGGCTGATACAACGCGTCATTTTGCATGAGAAACAAAAAACCTTATTGTCCCTGTAGTTTTAAAGATATCAACTTTATCACGTTTCAATGATCAAGTTCCACTTACAGAACACCGTTGTGTATTTATATTTATTTGTTCGTGCCCGATTAAAACATTTTAGTACAATGTTTATGAATAGGAGTGAAGTGCTCACTTTTATCTTATAGACATATTCAGCATGGTGATACTGTTTTTCATTCCTTCTGAGCCTGGGTATAAAAGATCCCGGAATTAGGTAATGTTGTGCATAGTTTTAAACGAAATTTGGGTTGGCCAGAAGTAGCCGTGTCTTATGAGATGAAATTACGGGCACAGTCGGTGTCAAACTATAAATAAATTTAAACACATCTTGTATATCTGTTATAAACTTGTTTAAGATCGTAAATTGTTCAGTTAAAATCAATGCAGCTTATCATTACGATTCTGTATATCTTATATTTATATAATCAGAGAATTAGTAGGCGTGACAGGAAATTTAGAGATTAGGATTAAATAAGAGATGATTAGATAGATGGTTTGGGCCTACAAAAAGAAAGAATGATAGTAGAAATCGAAACATATTTAATGGTAGACTCGAAAGATGTACGCGTATATAATTCGATCAAATCGGAAACGACTTAAAAGAAGGCCAAGGGTAATTATTAAAATAATAGACGAATAATAACCTATTACAGTTTTGAAGGAAGTTTTCTACTGAATAGTACTTAGTAGTAGGCAGAAGTATTATTTAAGGATCGTAGTTAGTGGAAATCCTTAGTCTCTTTCTGTAGGAAAGCGAGTCTGACTATATTCATGAATGTAAGTACACATGTCTATCCGGATTAACAAGCAACCAATTTTTCACTAAGGCTGCTTGCCACTTGCTAAACGAAGATTTCAAGGAAGGATTTATTTTCCTAACTTTAATGTAATTTTAGTCGTACGGAAGCTAAATACTTTATAGATAGTAAGTTTTAAATTTACCTTAGTGTTATTATTAAATTAGCAAAACGTAGTTCGCTGATTTAACTAACAAAGAAGCTCAGAGAAACGAAACGAAATGAAATAAAGAATTGGATATTTGAAGGAATACTAAATAATTCGATTTTTCTCCAGGCATGATTTTTATTATTGTACAAGTATTATACAAACTTTGAAGATATGTATATTAATACTATAAAAGTCGCTCGAATATCTGGATGTAACAAAGCTAAAGACATTTGCGAGGGCCCCTCTTTGAAATTTGAATTTAAGCGGTACATTACTCTGAAAATGACTGGCTATAAAGACTTCAAACGCAGGCTAATCGGAGCTTCCGACCTTTCGACCAAAGAAGGGCCACAAGTACCTGCGTAAACGTTTCCTTACATCATCGAGAAACCTTATTTTAAAATATTTGAGTATTTAATTAATACTCCTTTTATCGTGTGATTGCCTAATAAATGTTTATTTTCAATTTATCGTTTAAAATTGAGAAATACATTTTACGCATTATGTAAGTTAAAATTGTGGTCATTGAAATGTTATTATTGATACTGCAAAAGTTTTGCAGTTGATGAAACACCAAAGACACTTATACACCATGACGAAGGCGGCTCGAAAATTTTATTCGGAATCCGAAAAACAGAGAACAAGCGACGTTTACACAAAACAGTACGAACATTTTCAGCACTCAATGTTTCATTGTACGAAATGCTATAAAGATCGTCGTAAAAATTTATAATGCTACTCGATAAAATGTTCTTAGAGTTGAAGTTATGTCTACTGGAATATTGAAGTGAATATAAAATTCTCTGTAATTTGATGAGATAAAAGCCTCGAAATTGGGAATTGGAGAACAAAATACTTTTGACAAATGAGTAATAAGCTTTAGACATGTGTCAAAGATTTATGATAAATATTATTATCTATTTAAGGCTTATTGACACGTAGTTACGACAGCTTTTTCATATAAAAATGTAGAAAACTAGTAGGCGACAAGCACAAGTGGCTTGTGCTGGGCAAGAAAATCTTTCTGCATTAGATAAATTTTAAAAAATGTGAATTAAACAATAAAATAAAACCAAATGGAAACCAAAGTAAAAGTAAACCAAGCAACTTAGTGGATATTTTTTCAAATTAATTCAATGTCGTAATTATCGATTAATATTGTCAGCCCCCGCTGCCGCACATGTGGACCGGCATTCGCTTTGTTCAAACTGAAACAAAACTGATAATAAATTTAGTAAAACAGTATTTCTTAATATATACAGTCTTGATAGAGTGCGATGATATTATCGAGAAATACGTTGAGATTTTTTATATTACTTTATATCAAAATATGCGAAAAATTTTCCGGCCTCCCTGATGCCCCCTCCCACGGGATTGTTATTTTGATGCAATACCGTGCTTGGAAATATTTACTAAAATTCCATCGATTAAACGCGATGATTGACATAAAATGTTACCCTAACCAAAAGCTTCTTTTACAACAAAGTATCTACATTAAAATTAGGTTCTTACTTTAAAGGTGACACGTAACAAGAAGAACAGATAGGCAGAAAAATGTTGAACAATTTTGAAATGACTGAAGAATCGTCGCTTGCTGCGTATAGGTTCCGGCGTCGTATAACGTCACCCAGACACTTGAAGGGATTACTCAATCTGACCTGCGTGTGTTGTGCGTGTTCTGTGTCACTGCGACACGCATCACACGCGACGCTAGTGTCATTCTAATCGCGTTCTGTCGAGGCACGCTGTCTGCGTTTCTCTACAAACATAGAACATTTCATTTTTATTAAATGGCATATAACTTTATGTTATTCTAATTTAGTTTGACCTCACAGGACCCGGTGACTTAAAGGTAGTTCAATTTATGTAGGCGTAAAAATAGAAATTAAAAAAATAAGTATTATTATCATACCAAGACGACGGGTCCACAAAGGGTAAATAGAAAGCAGCCAGTGCCAAATATCTCTACCCTTACAAACTTTACGTACTTGTTACCTTCATCACTTCATAATTAGAATTATAATCGTTAAAATACGGGCACTAGTTTCAAAATTTTTAACTCATCGAGGGTACTTCAACTTCAACACACTGCGGTTCCATTTACTTTATGTTAATAAGTTAGTACTTAGACATGTAAGAGTCAGCAGTTTGGAAGAGCGGATAGTACGCTGCACCTTATCGTAGCGAGGGCGAAGACGAAGCACCAAGTTAAGGGATGATCGAGGGGCGGCGGGCGGTTACGCGGACCTGGCAGTGCTGGGCGCTCGGTTCCCGCGGGTGGACGTCGCGTCGCTGCCGTCCCGTCTACGCACCGTTGCCGATTCGTGGATTAAACACTAATTTAATTAAGTGCCCCGTAAACTGTCTTCTCACGTGAACATTGGAATATACGAGTTTACTGCAGCAAATGAAAACAACTGATTTAATGGGACGACACTAAGTGGTATGCGACAATATTTTGACATAATTCTGTAGTCTTTTAAACTTTTGTAATCATTTTTTAAATTGTACAGTTTAATTTCCGTTATTAGGCCCATTATTATGGCCTATTAATTGATTACATACACACTGTTGATATATGATTAAAGTAGATAATTGTAGAATATTATGACAGTCCTTACATAAACAATGTAATACG
Source organism: Myscelus amystis hages (assembly GCA_018244895.1). NCBI lineage: Eukaryota > Metazoa > Arthropoda > Insecta > Lepidoptera > Hesperiidae > Myscelus > Myscelus amystis. Next base: position 1,605 of record DWQT01000634.1, on the reverse strand, counting down.
AGTAACTGCTCGGGCCCCACTGATAAATGCAACGTTATTTTGATGATTTCAGTGAAATCTTAAAATAAATAAACAAAAATCTCTGTAGTTATTAATTAATTTCTTGAATAACCATTATTTATGGATTTCAGTAAGATTCTATTTTTTTTAATACTAGGAATAAAAGGTTACAGCAAACAAAATGGAGTGAAGTGTTTTTTTATTAGAAGCTTCGAAGATAGTTGGGAGGCTACAAAAACCGATCAATTCATTTACTGTTAACACTACACGTACAAAATAAAATGTACTTAACATACCTCAACACGTATTTACGTTAAAATACATATTTATGATATGATTATACCTATTTGTGATAAATGATCACATGAAGCATAACTATGTGAGAGATTTTGTTTATATATTGTAGTATATAACTGGTTCCCCGAAAAGAGGCTTTGTTCATTGTAACTTTAGGTTCCAGGAATTGGTGCTAGGGGTGAAAGCTCACATCGTCACTTGTTCCAGTGCAGTGCAGATTACAGATTTACCGTCACCATGGTGATATGGGTTAATGATTAGCTTATCTGGTATAAAAATTTCAGCCAAGGTTAATTGTACTCGTACTTCTGCTACGTAACTGTAACAACCGACAGAGATGACTCATTTTTAATACGTCGTTTCTATATAGTTGCGACCACGTTAGACTCAATCCACTTTCCGATGTTTCTTGCTCAATATTTGCCACATCTGGCCAAATGTCCGGGCATATATTACCTATATTATCCAATCTGTCTTTATAACGATATCAAATTGGTTTAGGTAAGCAATGCACGTAGATAAATGGTAAAGACACCTCTTGCGTGCAGGTAATTAAGATTTTGTTTTAAAATATTCTGTGAAAGAGACTTGCGGTATTGAAAAAGGAGCAAATCTGTTCGACGAAGCTGTAAAATGTAATATGTCTCGAGATATTTCGAATGCTCTTCAAAATAAAAATGCGCTCTTTTGTATGACATCCTGGGGTTTTTCCAGCAGACACTAGTGCTGTCAGGTATCGGCTTCTACTTAAATGGACGGCTGCATAAAGGATAATGCTTTTTCAGTGTGTATAATGAGATCCGTAGAAGCTCCCCGCTATGTTTTTCTTCGGCCCTGGAAAATGGAATATAGATGTTAATAGATAAATTAAATACATTTTTTTGGGTTCTCGGGTATCCCCAAGTTTGCTACATTACTGAAATACTTACAGATAATATCTTTAGTATTCCAATTCCTTGCACATTAGCGTCATCTATTTATGCGTATAAATTACTACACTATAAATGCTACGCCATTTTTGATTGGCAGTGAGACAAATATTCATTAGTACTGGCATGTTTCATAAATAGCCTTATGAGGGTTTAATTGGCAGGCTATTGTATGTGCTGTTTTGATTCGACCACATAAGAATATGCGGTCAGACCAGTAACAATGATTACAATTTGTAAATCAATCTGTCATGTAAACTCGTACACAAATAATGACATAACTGAAATATAATATTCTTGAATGCTCGTATTCATTTAAGTGATTACAATATAATTATTTGTTTAAGGGTTAGCACCGACTTCAAACCTATTAGTAAAT
>DWQT01000633.1:0-20887 GCA_018244895.1 Myscelus amystis hages | reverse complement strand
ATTTAAAATAACTGTTTTTGTGCACATATCTACATATCTAAATAAATACGTATTTACAATAACCTCTTCAACTCAACAACCAATGGTATAAAATATTTTACATGCCGTTGAAACATATAAAACAGAACTCATACAAAATGGCAGGCGTGAGTCACTTTCTCCGTAGATCGTCATGTATTACCATAAGCCGTCAACTCCACTGACACTCGAGACCCGGGTCCGATACTGAAAGGAAATGTCACAGAGAACGGATGTTTTAGAACGTGATTTAGGTGTAAGCCAGTTCTGAATCAAATTTATCTACAGAATTTGTCTTATTCATCAATCATGAACACCATGGCAGACATTAGTCACTTTTCTGCAATAACAGTCAGGTTGGTAGTGTTGGAAGTGTTGCAACTTGCTAATTAATAGCACCGTCACATGCAATTGCTCTTTCCTATTAAATAAATTGATGAATAGAAATGATTTATTTTCCAACTTATATATTGGACTTCGACATTATGTACATTATTGTGTCGACATGAATGTTACGACAGCGGCATGTGATATTATGGTACGGGAAAAGTGGCCGATCCGCGCACGAAATCCGATTATATTAACATTTATATTACGTTTCTGTAATACTTTACGGCTTTTAATGTTGCTGAAGATAGTTTTCATTCATCGCTGCTATATTTCTACAACTTTACAGGAAATATGCATATAAAACAAAAAAAAATATGATGTTCTCAAAGAACAATTACCAAGTTCTCAAAGAAGAGACAAACTTTTTTGCTACATCTTTTCACTGACTGCGAAGCGCTCGATGAAGAAATTGCAATTATATCGGCTCGAACTATTATAGTATGCCAGAATAATTGTTACTGCTTCTCTGTGGCTGTCTTGACGAAGATAAACGTTAGCTAGTTGACTGATGTGATACGTGAGTTCGCATAATCTGATTTCGGTGTCATGATTTCTGCCATCCAACCGGTACTTTATCTAACGTCATATGCTCCCTATGATATACTCGTACATGGATCCTTGTAGGTTTATCCGATGCGCACCCAAAGCGTGAAGGAACGGCCGAATTGTTGTACGTGTGAATGGAGCGGAAATTTGATCGAGCATCCGGCTGTAGTTTGTATTTCAGGCTCAGTCTATATAGATTTTGCATACGACAGTATTAATTCTTTATTTAGGTAAAGATTCGAAATAAGTAAAATGGTATAGATCTATATTATCAAACCACATCGTTACAATCAAAAGAGAGGGTTAAAATGAAATATGTCCTGTAAAATCGATCAACAAATTAATTATGATGGCGACTTGCAAGAACACAGAAGTACAGCTTCGAAATCTTTGTTTTCCCCTTAGTCTTACCATTTCACAGCAAGTGGCTATAATCACGCATGCTGATTTTGTACTTAAAACTACAACAATTTCAAAGCGCTTCGATTACAAATTGCGCTGTACACACATATGAATAAACTGTCGAAATATTTTTTACTTGATTCTTAAAATGCAGCTATATGACTTTTCTTTAAATTGATTCACTTCAATAACTATCATCGTGTCGTCAATCATATCAATTTGATCAATTTCCTGTATATTTATATTCTATTGCAAGAAAACTGTCTTCGTAATCATACATACAAACACTGGGTCTGCGATGAAATAAGACAACGCCACTTGATTAGGTATGCATATTGCAGGTCAAGCCTGTGTACGGACTAAGCCCATAAAGTTTGATATAAGTCAGTTTGAGCTGCCGCCTCACAATCGTGAAATAGATAGGCATTATTACTGTGAGGACTTGTGGGTCTTTAAATACGTGGAATTGAGTAACTTATAAACCTTTACTTCGTTATCATTTGCAACCGTTTTTCTTCATTGCCCTTTTTCATTTTATACTTTTTTATAATATTATTGTGCTTTATACGTAAAAATATTGTACAAAAATTGATTGATGAGTTTGGCTGTTCTTTCATCAGCAAAGTAAAGCTGTTAATGAAGCTCAATCAACGACGAAAAATGAAGCACGAATAAAAAATAGCTGTAGGTATACCTTTCAGGAAAACCTGTAATAGGAAACATTTTTATAATGCCTATACCTACTCGTATACTCGTGTAATCGTACACGTTTTGAATATGTCTAGAAACAGTAATAATTTTGCAGTTTTGAATTGCACGTTGAATTATTTTAAATATAGATATGTATACCTATATGAAATGTAATCGGTTCTCAAGATGTGTTTGAATGTTTCTGCTGCATATACCAGCCGGTACCAAAATAAAAAGAAGCTATTTAACAGTTCGTGTAAGGAACGTATTTTTGTATAATTTCAGATTTGACATAAAGATGAATTAGTTACAAATCTTCATGCAGTTGTCAGTAATAATAATGTGTGTACCTAGTTATACTTTAAGTTTATAGTATATAATACTTTATATTTTTATATAATCCTTTAACTTTATAAATTCTTAAAGTTTATCTTTACATAATATAAAACAAAAGTCGCTTTCCGCTTCCTGTCCCTATGTATGCGTAGATCTTTAAAACGACGCCACGGGTTTTGATGCGTTTTTTTTTTCAATAGATATAATAATTCAAGAGCAAGGTTTATATGTATAATAACACCCATTATGTAGTAGAGAAATACTGTTATTTTTTATATTTTTAATGTGAATTTTATGATTGATTTAACGCTACTTTAAAGCCAGTTTACAATAAAGGTCAATTGGGAGTAAAGACTTGCGGAGGTTAGTTACATGTGCTATACTTTGAGGCAATTTTTTGACGATCTGTGCCATTATGTCAGTTATTAGTCATGTCAGTTATCAGTTATTAGTTCGCGTAATTCAGACTTTTGTGCACCTGTTTTATTATTGATTCTTTTCAGCAACATTTGCGACGCGTTTGCTGATGAATATTGAAAAAAATGCTCCTTTATTTTCATTTCATTTTAATTTATTTTAATTTTATTTTATTTTATCTGCTAGAAATAGAAAAATATACGAATATGACGTTACTAAAGACTCCTAAGCAATTTCGAATACCGATAAGCATTGATTTACTAGAAATACATTATTTTTATATTTTTAGAAATCAGGACGAGGGTGTTGAAGTCGAAATATTTCATGGGCACCTCGTTAGAGACATAACAAGCTTGTAACCGACACTTTCGGAGACGAATTACCACCATCCCTCCATACAAGCGTGCTTGGGCTTTTATTGCAATGCTATAAATTCACAGGTTAAACAACAACTGTTAGTGTGTAAATGTTAGATGGCATTGGAAAAATACGATTTCAAATAAAATCTAAACATTATTAATTCGCAGCAAGTCTCATTAAAATGAGAGGTAAGATAATTTCATAACGTTCGTTTTTTAAGATACAAAAGTATGATCTATTAAGCTTCTTTAAACTCACACATTTTTTCACATAACTGAAATGCTTGGTGTTCAAATTTAATTGAAATGAAGTTTGATATTCTAGCACCCTTAAACTATATGGTTTCATTAGGTTAGGCTCACTATGATGTTCTTGAATCTGGATATAAAATAAACATAGAAAGGTACGATCGAGACTGCTTTGTTAAATTCATAATTTCTGAAAGTAACATTTGGATTGTTGCAAACAGATGCGGCCATGCAGCGAGGTCTAATTGACAACACTGAATGATGAACTTTCGTTGCACATAACTCTATTTAATGCCATGTAATGAGTTAAAGAGATTCAGACGATTTTTTAAACCCGTTTGTCACGATGAAATTTAGATGACCTATTTAAGCAATGTGCATCCTTTCTATGTATGAAATAAGTGACGAATGTCAAAAAAGCACATCAGATCTATGCAGATAGAGATATTTGGCACGCGGAGCATTTTGACTACACGGTTAAGAACCTGTCCTAATGGTATAATCATAATAACAATATCCGTACTAGCATACGTTTTTCTAGATAATATGAAATAAGTAGAAAGAACCTTGCTTGATTTAATTTTGATAAATAAACTAGTACCTAATCCTATTTAATTAGTCACCCGGTCATGAAATAATTTTTTTCTATTCATTTTAAATTAGTCTATACATTTTTGCTAGAATAATCCATGGCGTGGAGGACCAAATATTTGGTCCGCTGATTGAGAGATCCACTGTGAGAGAACCACCGCGTCCTAAAATCACCTTATTTTTCTTATAAAATAATTAGGGTGGGTAATATGTAGTATAATACACACCTAAAGCAGTAAAATAAGAAATGTCTCAGATCGCCTGCAATTGTCGATCGAGGCGAAGCCGAGGTGGACTAACGTGTAATCTAAGACATTCTTTTTACTGGCCGAGGTGTTTTTATTATTTTTCTGCTTGACGACTCCGCAAAGTTGTCACTTTGCGGCCGGAGGGTAGAAAAAGGTTTTTTTTAAATTTCGTAACATAAATAACTAAACCTACTCGTACTTCGGCAAAAGATTATTTTTCATAAGGTCATTCGTATGATACAATTCTTAATTCCATATTCATGACACAAATATATATTTTTCAATGGTATTCTAAGGAAATATTCAGCTGTTTAAATGAAAATAGGTAACTCATAAAGGAAATTAAAAATACGGCAGTAGCGCAAATAAAAATCTTTGCATACGAAATTAAGCGGGCCAATGCGAGCAATTTAAAAAACAATTGCGAATCCCCTTTTATGCAAATGTGTATATAAACTGTATCACATTTCGCTCTCCACCGTTCAAACAAATTAAAAACTTCAGACGACTGCTATATTATAAGTACATATACGTACATATGAATATACAGGTACACATATAATTACACGAGCACACCCAAATAAACACATGTTTTTTGTTTTAATTAGCAATTAAAGTTGGAACTGATATAACTGATATTTTTAAAAACGAGTGTTTTTCAACTCGCCGTAGCTGCACTGTAGATATAAAATTGTTGAAATACACCATACAATACTCAACATTGCATTTAGTTGCAGTCTTTAAAGTTATGCTGGAAAATACTCGTATAATAAACCCAAGCGATCCTATTCCGATATCTCCAAGTCAGTTTCTTGTACAATACAGTCTTTATTAGCTTTATATTATAGAAACATTTCTATAATGTCATACTGCAGCTCACTCTACACGAACAAAATACGCACGTCGTTTATCCATTAGTCCATAAAAGTTTATTTCTAACTTAAATTTTCTTATTTCTGAACAATTGGATCGAAGCGGCGTCCATTACTGCTAGCAATTTAAAAGATGTCAAGCCTAATATTACTCCTTTGCGGAAAATAACGTAGCAATCTTCCCTCTTTCGGGTAAGTAGGTCGGAAGGAAAGTACAGAAATACTTATAAATTTATACAAATCTGTTAGCTCGTCTACGTTACTCAGATTTGACCAAAATTGTATAACGAAAATTTTAATGAATTTTTTTCTTCTATACGTGCCATTGTGATACATTCGAATATTTAAATAGGTATGACTTTTGCCAAAGGTTGTGAAATGCATGAAATGAAGCAATTTTAAGTGATATTTGCCAATTTCAGTATTTTGTAAAAGTATTTTAGATATTGGTTATCAGTATATACAAAGAGATATGAAAAAATATGGAGATCTAGTAACATTAGTAACGTCAGGTAAAATAAAGTCGCCGGCCAGTGTCACGACGCATCTGAGGAAAACATAAAAAAATAATTCTGGTTACAAAATGAATCTTCTTACTTGTTCTAAAACGCCCAAAAATGTTAGTAAGGGACATTGACCAACATAACTATGAAATGAAAATGTAGTCGGGAAAATACACTACGGTTTTGTCTCAAAATCGCTTAGTAAATTTCTACTTGTACTCGTATGTCAATGGAGAGGCCGGGGGAAGTTCAACAATCTCTGATTTCGTTGGAATGGCTGAAATCCGTTATAAAAGTGCTTTTGGCGTAGTTTCTCGTACCCGATAGGGCCTGTGGGATGTTTTAACAAAAGGTCGCGTCGACGCTAAAGAATATAGTTACAGTATTGAAAACAGGTACAATAATGATCTCTCTTTGTCACGTATATAATCATTCATGTATTAATACACTTCATAGTAATTCTATGAGATAACAAAGAGCGATATGGTATCTATAATAATATACGAAACGATTAAATTAATTTTACCATGCAAAAAGGACCTTACATTAAATTTGTTTCGACAGTTTGAGGTTATAAAATAAAATGTAGTTATTGAAACATTGAACTGAATGTACAAATTAAATTCCTTCATTCCTTGTAATGGGGCGCATTTTAATCACAAGTATATGAACTCGATTAAAGGTTGCAAAGTTGTCGAGTCCACTCAGTGTAACTCAAACGTCCTACTAAAAAAAACTTAACACTTCATATTATGTTAAAATCCATCAAGCCGTTTAAGCCATAGCCTTTGAAAAAGACTTAAATAAAAATGCACATAAACGAGTACATACATTAAAAATACGTCCTTCCTGTCGCAGTCGAGAACGTTTCTTTTCTCAATACAAACACAAACAACATAAGGACGTCCTTATCCTTAATAATACAGTTGTTAAATTACACAAATACTTCAACATTGTTGAAGTGAATTTACTGCATCGCTCACAAAATACATGTATCACAGTAAAAACTAGTGTTTTCTGACTTCTGTACTCGCTTGCATGTTGTAAGTGCTGATCACGTTGTATGTGCGTCAGAATATGAAGATTTTTGTACAAACTTGAATTTCCGTGCTTATTATGTTAAAATTCCCTCGATTACTATGTAGGCCTTACTCTCTTAATTAAGTAAAATACTTGTCGGCCTCGAGTACAAATCCCGTGCGATATACTCGTATACAAATTGGAATAAAGCGAAAACGTTGAAAGGTCTATAGAGTTGTGAATGATTCGTATTTCGTTCAATTTACAAAACAATTGGCGTAATTGTAACCGATAAAAAATATTGTGTAATGTTCAATTCTGTTATATAGAGGCATGCCTATATGCATACGAAACTAGTAGAGTTATAAAGATATTGTTTCGGTAGAGGGATAAACAATGCAATCGTGAAATAAACCAAATAATCCGTTACTATGGACGACATGGATAGAGTTAGTAACAAGTATAACGTTACAATATTGTCCCCACAAGCACCATTTTTGAAAGGATTTTCCATCTTAATGTCTATGAGGTTTAATGAATATATTGTACCTACCTACATCAGTTATCTGGTGGTCATTTATTACCATTTTCAATTATTTATACTATAAAAATCATATTGTTATTATTTTGCAACACAATTCTTAAGCATTAATCTTGATCTCTTTACTTTCAGGTAAGTTTCGAGCGGAACTTGATATTGCATCGTCATCCTATAAGCGTCGGACTCAGCGTGCAGGTTTGTCTAGAGTTTCATTTATTTTTTGTTTTGAAGCGGTTGGATAAGTGAAACCACAGAAATAAGACGAAAATGACTATGGTCAATAGTAAGTAGTTATTTTGTATAAGAAACTACTTAAAGAGAAGTATTGAAACTACATTGCCACACCAGACTGATACGTAGATAATAGATGTTCAATATTTGCCATATGGTTGATGAAGCTTTGCCGGGTACTTAGCTTACCGAGCTACTGAGCTACTTTGTATCTTACTGAGTATTTCGGTACGTGTAATTTGTTGTCTCTGTACCTAAGTGTTATGGTATCCAAGACGTACATACGTTATCTTTCAGGAAGGCCGTGAATATAAGGTGATATACTCGTATGTACAGCGGTTTCGTACATGTTTATGTTCAAAATCATAAAACCATTGAAAATGTATGCTAGAAATAGATCGTGACATATTATTTATATAAACATCTATTCGATATTCGAGATCTATTCGATAGCATACTTTTTGTTCTTCGAATACAATACTATCTGAAGAATAAAAACTTCGAAAGTAATTCACGACAGCCAATGTTTGTTAGGTAGGCGACTAATCGTTATGTTATCTGCGCGTGACCAAGGTTGCCAATATGCAATAACATAAAAATAATGTGCGAACTAAAGATAGCAATGGCAAAATATATGATAGCATGGACGTCAGTAGTTTCCATAAAAGAGCTTTGGGCGTCGAAGGGCCAGACGAAATACGGGTCTCGCGAGCTATCTAGATCAGTGCCTAGATGTATTAAGCTCTGGAAAGCTTTTGTTGCTTAGCTATTAAAAGAAGTCTCCACTTAACTTCTTTTGCATACGTTTTTTGATGAGATGTTGTAAGGATACCGCTCAATGTAGGTATTTTTCATTATTAAGTTTTATAAAATTACTCAGTTTAAATGCTATTTAATTTATGAGTCCTCTTATCCTAGTTGCTTTATGTTCCACTAAACATCTTGAATTCTAAAAATATATCAATAAAATAATTTCTATTGCAATTAAATTTCATTCATAAATATCGTTTGTGCCATGGCACGTTTCTGTATCATTTTTGTTACAAATCAACATACATACCAAATTTTTATTCAGTGTAATATACATATCTTATTATCAAAACGTGGTCACTATTAATATTCTAGCAAACAAAACATATCGTTTTACAAGATGTTATTAATGTGTTAAGGCCTAGCGTGCGTACGTGGAAGTATTGTCTACAATACGCGGTCAATTCTAATAATAACTTAGGGTTCCCATGAGGACCTCCTACTCTTACTAGTATAATGTATCGATTCGTTAATTCCATTATTAGAATATTACGCGTAGATAATATTTGGTATCTTCAAAGTAATCATCGTGGGACAGACATATTAACTTTGCAATTAGGTGAACTGTAGACACGATACACGAGCCCTTCACTTGATGTCAATTAGTTATTATCAAGTAATAATACTGTGTTTGATATATAAGTTTTAGGTGTCTCAAGGGAATTCCTGTTACTGAAGTTTTAATATGTACCTTGAGGTAATTAGCGACATAAATGCTGTTTTTACCAATAAAGGTAGACTAAATTAATTATATTGTACTGAATAGACTAAGACGTTAAATCATATTTCAGGCACAAGAGATTACGGAGCATGAAACAGCATAAAGTTTTCTGTCCGTTACCACACCGAACGCTTTAATTCGTGTGACTTGCAGTTTTTTGGAATTTTTGCTGCGAAACTTACGCATTTGCTCACCACCAAAATAAACCTCTGTTGCTATTATTATTATATTATATTATCATAAAATTGAAAAAAAAAACATTGCATTATTATTTGAATATCATTTGTGACTTAGCTGTAAGCTGTGTAATTCAATAATGTAAAAAACGTTGTTAAGCCAGTTACTAATTTTATAAATAACCCAATGACAAATTTTTGAAATTATGCTATATCCTAAGACATAGAAGTGTACATTTGTTCATATAACAGCCTAACTTCTAGACCCAACTCCGTGTCATCGAAAGTATACATAGATACATACTCGTACATGCATCCAAAAATATGTATTGTTTACTTTGAATTATATTGCCTATAATGATTGTAAACTAATTACAATATAAATATACATATTCTTTAAATTCAAATATCTAATTAGATTAGGAAAACATGTATTCAAATAATATCTCTCATACTGCTTGCAGATTCATGTATATAAAATTTACACGATGAAACAAAAGTACCCCGTAATGAACTAGCGTGCGAATTGTGCTCGTAAATATAGGAAAGCATAATATAAGTTTAAGTTGAACAATTTTTTTTAGTTACGTATTAAATAATTCAAGAAAAAATTGAGAGGAATTTAAGTACACACCTTGAAAACTACCTTCATTTCTCCTTGTTACTTTTATACATTTTTAATTTCAACTTCTTTATTTCGTAAGAACTGAAAGCTTTATAAAATGGCCAGTCCTATTACATAATCTAATCGCCGTAAGTCATAATGACAGTTACAAAATTTCCGCTCTACTATATACAGTGCTCTTTAGGATTACTCCCTATTTACGAGTACGTTGCCTGAAAATTTAGAAACTATTTTTGCACGTGCTGTGTGAAAATAGTGTTTTTGTATACGTACGCTGTAATCTTTTTAGGACATTAAACTATTCAATAATCTGTAATAGTATCTTGGTGATCGAAGCTCTTTATAGTTCCGAATTGGGGCCCAAGTTACGGGAGGCTATCCGCGTACTCCACCAGGCTGCTCCAGTGCGGATTACTGGCACTAGGGCTAGCCAAGCTAGCTAGCTGGCACCTGGTCGGATGTGTAGACTGACTTTGACCCCTTCGGCAAGATTTAACAATTAATACCGGCCTACTGTGCTCGGTGTCGGTTTTTGCAACCGTGTCAGGGCTATTGGCGCTTCAATAAAGCCTATTCCTAATGTAATAAATACCTTAGTATTTCGGTTTGTTCTGCTTTCATATCTTAGGCGATTTCGATTTACTGTATACACGTAGCCTGTGTTACGAATAGGCAGAATTGTAAAATACCTTTTATGTATTGTACAATACCGTCTTGCCATAAATACTACTACCATGATACCATACTACTTGTCTTGTGGGTATTCAAAACTAAAGGTTGTCAAAACATTATCTATTGAGAAATTTTACGCATTTCACAAAACTAATCATTTTGAAGATAATTTTCTTAGCTTCTTAGATATCTCTTTGTTTTGTTGCTTACACACTCCTTCTCGAAAATTATATGGGATTTAAAAAAAATACAAAAACGTGTTTTACGTATATTTGTAACGTTACTATAGATTTGGGAATGATTACTTTTGAGAACAGTATTTAGTTTACATATTGATTTTTTTGGCCCGGAATGCAATTCATTGCTGTAATTGCTATCAGCATTTATTGTTCAATGAGCCTTGAATCTGGTTGCTTCCTCTTGTTATGACGACAGCCGGGCGGGCGTTCCGGGCTAATGAGTGTGCGCTCGTCACAACAGGACCTAAGCGTATACTCGTATCTCTCTAGACAGTTATATAGCCGTAAAAACATCTGTATGTAGGAATATGCCATATAAAGTAGCAATTGAAATGCTAAGTGCTAGTACATTTTGTATGTATAACACTATAACAATTCCTGATTATGTATGTAGTGTAAAATATTTACACACCTTACATACTAAGTATTGTTAGCTGGGAAAAACTTAACCTACATTTCGAGTAATTGTTTTAAATTCGTTTGTAGAGACAACTTACCCTTTATCTCATAATTAGATCTACGTTCAAGTTGAAACTCTAATTTTCAAATGTTTCTTTGTAAAATTTTTCTCATTTTTTTAAATTCGAGTTATTTAAAAAATAATGAGGCTTTTTGAATTTCCTTGGCAGAAGCACATATTCTGGAAAAGAAATCGGTCTTACTATACATATTATATACTAGCTATTGCCCGCGGCTTTGCGCGCTTTTAATTATTATTTACATTTAATTATTATTTACAACATTACAATAGAATACTTAAAAATAACAGTATTTCTCTACTATATAATGCGTATTATTATATATACAAACCTTCCTCTTGAAAACTCTATCTATTAAAAAAACCGCATCAAAATCCGTTGCGTAGTTTTAAAAATCTACGCATACATAGGGACAGGTAGCCGAAACGACTTTGTTTTATACTATGTAAAGATATAAATTAACGGCAAAAACCTTTTTAAAAGCACGCTTTTATTTGATTGCCTTAAAAAAGAAAATAAACTTTGAATCAAATGAAACCCATCGACTTAGTACAGACAAGTACGACTATTGTCCTCGTCTAATTGCCTATTCCTCTGTTTAGCTTGATTTTTGCTTTTATTATACCAATAAGAAAGTATTTTAAGCTAATTACTGCTAATAAGCGCTAACAAAGACTTCTTACCATATGTAAGAATAATAATAATAATAAATCATTTATTTACTCTCACAAAGTACACAGCAATATTAATACAATAATTGGCTTAAATCTAGGACCGAACTTTGTGAGAGCCTGGTGCCTGACATGGGTAGAGAGGAACCAGTATTACAGGTATATGTAAGAATAGTAAGATTATACATTTTGCAGTGGTTGTAATGCGTTTTTGCCATGTTTAATCATTGCGTATGTTATAAAAATGTAAGGTGGGACCTAAATAGCGTTGCTAACAATCAAAAACGAAAGTATAATATATGGTTATGTCCAAATAACAAGCAGCTCAGTTACTAGTAACCAAGTATATTAACTTTGACGAGTAAACATAAAAAGCGTATCACTCATTCTCTCTCATAACTTATTATTTAACAAGTGTGTTGGGAGTTTTTTTTCCTCGTCCTTTTCTGTCGGTCTACACTGCACTAAACTCGATATATACCTACCCCGAATGTCCTAAAATAAAAATGTAAGGTAACAAAATTTCACTTTTGCGTCTATTTTAATATCTAACTTAATTTGAATCAGTGCTAACTTAAATATTTAAAATTTATTTATGTAAGTATGATGGTTTGTCCTTGTTTATGTGTAAATTATTTATTTAAAACGTGGTAATAATAATATCATGTAATTACCATGGCAGCGGAACTACAGATCCTTAAAAATAGTAAAAACCTGTTTTATAATGAAGAATATAAAAATGCACATTTAAAAACTCTTTTTTATTATGTACATCCTGCACAGTTATTTCTTGATTTATATTGCGAATGTTATGTTATGCTCATTTTATAAATTGCAATAATTACATATAGACAAACTGTCATTATGGATAATAAAATTCTATAATAGTGCCAACGCCATCTGTGCAAAGCGAACGTAACTGGCAACTTTCAGCATTCAACGTTTCATGTGCTGAAGTATTAGTATTAGTACGCAAAACTGCCGGTAGATGGCGTTAGTACAATTTTTTCCGGTGTCACATCTATATTGATGATATGAGATTTTCTTCTTTGTTCTCTGGGTCTTAACTAAATAAATTAATAACAAATGTAGAAATTTAATACAATGTTCATAAGAGCTTACAAAATTTATATAAAACTGAAACACTACTGTTTGTATTTTAAAGTTTCATAGCGCACTTTACATATCTAAAGCTTTTTAGCCGCCACGAACAGGCGCCTCGCCCCGCCTTCAGGCTGTTGACGTCACGCGAGTGACGTCAGTAACTCACCGTACCCGCCCTCCGTTCTCTCCTATAACCGGAATTTTAATGTTGCCCTCAAAAGAACAATGGATCTTTTTTTTACAGTGCCCTGTTTTTTTTGCAACGTGGCTTTAAATTTCGCCTTGTCAATAAAGTTGATTTTTTTCACATTATTGATTAACGTGCGGTGTTCCAAATTAAGTCTTGCGAGCGAGCAATGTTGCCTGATGTTGACCTTCTCCGGGCCGCAAGGCAAAACAAATACTCAAGTTACAAATAATAAAGCTTCTGTGTTGGAGTATTAATTAACGTTTTGTAACATAAGGTTATATAATATCCAAGCAAATAACACAACTATTCCTTTATTAATCTTCGCCGTAAAAATAATAGCTTGTTATGACTTTTAGCATATAAGCTTCCGAAAGGTTGCAACAATCCCAGTTTTTCTTTGTAAGGAATCATATACACGTTATGTTTGGTATAAATCCTTTCAATCGTTCCAATTTTATATACTTAGCGGACTGGCTGTTCGTTTCAGTCGATATGGATGGTCTATAAATCTCGGCGACTAGTGCCATGGAGGAAATGTGGTGTGGGCACCAGATTAATCAGTTAATCGAAACACTTATCCTCATAGAGCGGGCAGAAGTTACCATCCCATCCTATCAATGATACTGACGTTGTTGATAATTCGGACCACGAATTTCGTCAGTTCTCGTCGCAAAATATAAAATATTTGTTTACTAATAGTTTTCAACTTTCAGTTGTAAGGCATTGATATTTTAGAAGAAAAAACAATATGTTAGTTTGCAATTGCCATAAGTTTGTTTAAATGTGATGTTTAATGTTTAAAGGTAATTACTGTTAATGTTGCCTGGTAATACTTTATTGAAAAAAATCATAACGAACAGAGGCACAATCTTCCCCTCGATAGTAACAAATTATAAACTAACGTTATGGCTACCTAATTAACTTTTTTGAGATATAGGGTTTGGACCTAATTCGCAAAACAAATAATAGCTTCCGTTTTAAACACACGGTGGATGGGTAGGGCTGTCAAGTTCTTCATAGAGCGTATAACGTTTTGATCGGCTATTATCTAGATATACAATAAACATACTATGTATATTACTTATATAGTTATTTTTATTATACCCAAACGAAGAATAAATCTCATGACACTAATGTTTTTCGTGGGTGGGACGCGCCTCCACGACCTCCGGTTTAGAAGTTAGGGTCTCTAACCTCTCGACCATGAGGTTAGTCAGTTTTATCCATAAAGTAAAATGTATAATTACTTTCACGAATAAATCAATAAGTAGCTGTATATATCTGAAAAATCTGTTTGTAAAAGGCGCCATTTTTGAAGAAGAGAGGAATTCCTATACAGCGCTGTCAAGTCTGAATCGAAGTAGCTTCACGTTCAAGATTTTCGCTTCAGCCGCGTTCTCGAAACTCGCTACCCTACCCTCTGTCGCTATAAAGGTCATTAGAGTCAACGGCAATTGAAAATTGGAAAAATCAATTAATTTTATCATAATTTATAGCTGTTCTTTTGTCAGAACTGAAGTTCTCAAGGCTTACTTATCAAATTGATGATTTTTTTGATTTAATATTTCTTATAACATTCATATACAATGGACGAGCGTTTCTAAAACAATGAATCATTACATTATCCCAAAAAAATTCTCACCTTTGCTCAACTCATGTCAATTTTTAATGAGGCCATCGAAATCTATTTTAATAAGTTATCTCATTATAATATAATTACTTATTGGGATATTTAGTGGGTAACAACTCCACTCGTTCTCACTCACTCATATAAATTGTGAGAACATAGATTAAATGCAGCTTGATTATGGTAAATATATCGCGCATTTTTCATTATTACTAATGAAAAAATCATTTATATTTATAATACACTCTCAAATATATTTACCAGTCTTCATTATTTGGTAGAAAATATTGTATATATTAATGAGACTGTAGAGCAAATCTGATTCCGGCATGTTGAATAAAACTGCATTTGTAATCCACTTTCCCGCATTGAAGTAGCGCGCAGGGTTGGCAGACCAACATACAAACGGATGCATAGATTTTACTTACAAAGTCAGGCAAGTGATTTGAATATGCTTTGAATGGATTATCTTTTTACCACTATTTACATTTTTACTTAAATTACCTTTTCCAAACTGCAATTTATGTCTAATAACTTCATGAACAACCAAACGATTAAATGTACGTAATGTTATAATAAATGAGACCTTATCATTAATTTGCCGGCTGTGTATATGTTCATGTTCAAAATGATACTCATTCTATGCACCAACAACTATATAAAACTTATCTTGTTAACCGGATATTTATAATCGAAACATAAAATGTAAACAACTTGTCTTAAATTTCTCTTTCCCGCGAAAATTCTATCACAAACTATGATAGTTATTATTGTCGTCCTGAAGGGATTTAGTAATCAAGTTACTAAATAAGTATGCAAATATTGTAACGAGAAAGCGGCAATCTCGTCGCTTAATCATTGGCGGAATATGCGACATGCTGGAATATAGACGATATTCGGGAGGTCTACGGGCGTAGGCCTCCGTAGACGCTGTAGCACTCCGTAGCCATATTACATCATACGTCAAGGTTCATTAACTCTGCTTAAATAATACTTGCTTATAATATATTGACATTTCCAAAATATAATGAACTTTATCTGTATTTTTTCATTGAATACTGTGATATCTAATGATGGATAACTGAAGAATACCGTGCGATCGTACATTATACCTATGTAGGCAAGAAGTTATTTTGCGAGGATATTTTGTACCTAAATTATTTTAATTTCTCCATATTGGACTAAGCTTCAAAAGATGAATGTCTATTTTTATCCGTCAACGTCCGCTAAATACAATAATCTTTATTTACCGAAGATGAAGTTTAAATGTACATAATATTACCTCATAAAATTGGTTTGTTTTGCTGAAATTAAGGATCAGAGCTAAAGCTGGTGGTGACTGATAGATACCTCAGAATTGCAGCTCAAAAATCGATTAGGTTTCAAAGCAGAGTAAAGGTCTCAAGGTGGAGAGCTCTCGTGGACTTTTTGAGTATGTTGGACGTCGGCGGGGGCGCATGCGCGGGGCGGGGGCACGCCCGACGTCACGCAGCGCCCGGGGCGTCGCGCCAGTGCCTCCCGCGACCGCGCGACCGGCCACGCGCGACTCCCGCCCCGAGTTGTCTCAACACAATCACGAGCTTCCGATGTTAATTCTTTACAACAAACAACCGACCAGACGACGATAGCAAGACCACCCCAACACCGGGGCCACCGGGGCCGCGCCACGTGATCGAACGTGACGTGACCTGACGTACGCGAGAGTATTGTGGCGCGCTCATCTTGAATACTAAATCATCATAAGTATTCCCTATTTCTTAACATAGTTCGGTCTCAGATTTCCGTTCATATAGAGCAATGAACGACCTCGAATAGGGGCAGTGTTTTCCGAGGTTACAGAAAGGTTGTAAGCCTAATTAACCGTTTCCAACATCTCTAGAATTATGTGTGTATTACATTGTATACAATGTTTTATTATTAGTTTCAGATTACTTTTCCAACATCAGCTACGATACTTAAAACCCTTTCACAAGTCTGAAATGTTTATAAAGTAACGGAATAACAAATAATAAATTAGTCAATATACCTGCCATACCATTTTTACTTCAAGAAAGCTTACTTGACAATATATGTCATTTTCACTAAATTACTCACTTTTTAAGGTATCCTTTATATACGAGTCTTGTTGTATATACATACTTATTCTAGTGGTTTTAAAGCCAAAACGTTTCAATGCGCACTACATTGCAGTTGCGCATTGTAATATGCAGTTTCATTCCATATAATTTATGTCACATTTTGTTCATGAAGTATTTATTTGTGTTATTTGTTTATACTTTACCTGTGTAATGTCTGGATATTATAATTGTTATTAACTGCTTCTTTATTCAAAATTCAGAATTTTATTAGTTTTAAATATAAATTAATTTGACATTAAAGACTAAGCACTCATTTTCTTAAGATCCTGGTACAATGCAGCTTTATATGCATTTATATGCAGCATCTTCAATACGTAAATAATGTTTATTGTAAATGATAATGTTGTCTGATATTTAATTCATTAGCAGAGTTCTGACCAATGAACTCTAACTTAAACACTCAGTTAATGTGAAATCAATAAACAGGTGCATATTTTAGCGCCAATGTACAATAACATTTTGAAACACATAATATATTGTGGTATAGAAACGCTACCATTACATTTGACATGTAGGTCTTTAGGACGTCAATAAAACTTGTATCGTCCTCTGTCTTATATCCGTAGCTGTTATGTCTTCCTTTCATCGCTCTATCCAATTTTGTTCCTTTCACTCTGCCCTTGGGCTTATTACGAGACAGGCCGGGATGTATGTACGTAAATTCGTGCGCGCGTAAGCAATAGGCCGCCGTTGGCTAACAAGCGTTAAATCCATCATTCGGTGGAGGGCTCGCGAATTTTTTGGACGGTGGAAGTCACCAGATTCCAAGGACAATACTCTTAAATCTTATCAAATTGTATACTTTTGATGACTTTCCCGTTTCATATATTATGTGAATAGTATGAATTTACAAGTTGTGGACAAAAACACCCCGTATAGTCGCTCACCTCATACACACACACGGTTAATAAAATGTTTAACAAATACAATTACGATTGCATTTTTTAAACGTTTAATTGTTACGAAAGTTCTTTTAAAACAAGATTGCTAAACATTTCGGACCGTAGCGTATGTTGGAGTAAAAAAACTTTATTGTAATATTCTAAAGTTACTTTCTCTTTGACGATAAGGCATATCAAGTCAGAAGTATTTAACCTTTATTTATTTACAAAGGGATTGTCCAAAATTTACAACTAATTATCAAAAAATAGCATTAACGTTTGAAGAAAAAAAATGACTATTTGTACGAACTAAAACATCACCTTTACTATGTTTGGTAAATTTTCGTCAATAATAGCAAAATTTAAGTTTAGTTGTACAAGTATAATATGCGGCGAGTTACCACAATCCCATATAATTAAAGATGTTTTAAGCCAATTTCAAAGTGATTAGTAATTATTTATGACATAAATAGATTGCATTTTAATGTTTCATTAATATTTTGCCGAGTACATAACATACATTTTACAATATAAGATAACAGTAAAACAACTAACAACAAAATTGATATATTTTTTTTCATACATTTATTCACAAATTAGTGGTTTGTTTATTAACAGTAAGGGGTAGTATTTAACATTTTGTTTATCCCAATTTTCATGATAATACTTTATATACGATTACAAATCCATAATCTTTTGTAATAGGATATTTTATAAGTATGATTCACTGATCATGTATCCAAAACTTAATAACCAGTCCCGTGATATGTAAATAACTATAATAATAATAATATTGCAATTTACACTCAACATTTTATTTCAACATATTATTAGCCCTTCGCGAGTTGACGTTGCCAAATTAAATAAGTATTGTGATAATAAAATTCCTGGTAGTGTGAGGACTAAAATACCGCGCCTCAATTAGAAATGTTTGTTTCTTGTTCATTGAACTACTTCTATTAGTCAATTTTTTGGTTACTGTCATCCCCTTCATTTCATTACAGTTTGCTCTTTAAACGCATGATATTGCGAAATAATACACCTCGGAAAACTCAGAAGCATAAATTAAATAAAGTGAAAGCTATACGCAATAGCTATATATACATAATATGCCCAATTTCTTAATAAGACACAATATTTTTTCATGCAAGGATAACAACGGAAGCTCGTGCGAGAAATATATAATAATATTACCAAAATCAAGTAAACGTCAAGTGCCACCAGAGTAATAAAATAAACAGTGCCAAATAAAAATATTTGTATTCAACGGACTTTTTGGAAACCTAAACGAACTGATTTTTGAAGTTTACTCTTTGTCAAGATTTTCGATGTAAATATTGATATGAGAGCAGAGAAAAATTGAATTTATCGATCTACGAATATTTACTAATTGGATTATCCTAGACGAATTCTAATTAGTTAAAAAAAATACATATGGTATAAGTAACTTAGAACTTTCAAACATGAAGAAATGAAGGAAGATTAGAAGAACTGAGGATTAAGTTGTAAAAGGATAGAGAAGTATGGACAAGGTGTGAAGGAGCGGCGCGCCCTGGGCGGGGGCGGCTCCCGGCACGCCGGCTGTGATGCGATGGGCCAGGACTGGTGCTTCCGCCGCAAGAGAAAACGCAGCAGCAGCCAGGATCCCACCCACCCGCATCACACCCGGTAATTATTTTAATACCCGCGCACTTGGATACTAGTAAGTTACCGTTAAACTAGCCGACATACGTATGTTGCACATTACGTGTATTGTACGTACAATACACATATCTTTTGCAGAATATCCCATCTTATATAAATTGTTCCGTATTTGTTACCAATTCATTGCAACTTCTAAAGTCTTAGTTGAAGTTATATATAGAGTATTGCTTGCTACACTAATCTAATCAGAGTATAGTACTGCGCTGTGATGGTGAGAAAGTTGAAACAGCTATTCGACTTTGACAAGTGCGATTAAAAAATCTGGCTTCCAAGATGATATGACCTAACTCATTCGATTGTAGATTGGCCAAAAAAGTGAAGCTTACAGAGACAATTTAAGATCAAGTGATATTTATATTTTGTTTAATTTCGTAATCTTAATAAGCTTAAGCCCTCATCGCCGTTATTGAGATATCAGCCATGATGTGTACAAATATAATGCTATCTTCGTTGTGTTTATCAGAGTAATGATTCTAAATTGTTAGTAACGTAGGCGGTCTTTTATTAGCGACAGACGTTTAAAGAAGGCATGGATTCATTTCATTTTAATCGAATTTAAACCTAAAAATTTATTTAATATTTCATGTAATAATTGCTAATGTTGTATACGCTTACCCAATAAGTAATTAAACACAATCGAAACTTTATCTACGAGTATAACGTAGGTCAAAAATACTAATGTGCTAATAATTTATTATTATGCATTATTTTCTATTAAAGTGCTTTAATCTCTCATGGTCCTGTAATATATAGGCGTCAGTGACTCTTGCAGTAAATACAACAATAAAATAAAATACTTGTATTAGTCTATTTCCATACTTAGAGGTGTAAAAAAATTTGCACCAAAGGTTGCCCCACCGGTTAATATAATTATCTATTAGCCAACCCTAGTTTTTAAATATAACGATAATGTTGATTTAGATAGGTCGGTGACCGCTTTTATAGTTTAACATGCCGACATGTTTGTGCAATATGTTTGATGTTTGTGCACAAAAGTGTATGTATACTCCTCGAATGTAATCCATTCTCTTCACAATCTCTATACTAAACTTTCTTGGAATTTATAAAGTTATATTTAATTAAATCAATATTGTTCAAAAAAATCGTGATTTCACCGAAGCACTCGTTTGAAGCACTATCTCAATCATATTTCAGGTTATTTTCAGCAGCTATTTCTGGAATGGATAAACGAGCACCTTGTGCGAGCCAGGTAGTCATGTAGCTCAACAAAAACTGCAAGTATCTTTTGTAAATAATAGTAATTGTTTTCTCGGTTACCTGTGAATTAACAAAAAATTATAAATTGAGGAATATTTATGTTAATCGTAGAACATTTTTATTAAGTAACTAGGTTTTGCCTGCGGCTTCGCGCACGTTAAATCATTGCTATATTACTATATTTAATAATGGGTGTTATTATATATACAAACCTTCGCC